>JALDNG010000041.1:6235000-6470000 GCA_024349245.1 Neodontobutis hainanensis
ACAGGCTCAATAGGTGGGGTTACAAACCCATTGGAGCCGCAAACTCATAAAGACACTAAAGATGAATAATAATTAGAGAAAGTCATTATGTGATGGTTTTGCCACCTTGTAACCTGCTTGTTTATGCTTTTTGGTTTATGCAAATAAGCCATGCGCTTCAATTTAACAGTGGTTTTAAGAGTGTTTTTTTGCATATTTAAGGACTTCAAGGGGCATGTACAGTATATTATATTAAACCCTGGAGACAGATGGGGCTTAACCCAAAAGATTGGACAAGCCCAAAGCAATTTCTCTGTGTATGCAATACAACAAGAAGGCAGTCTGGCTAGTGGTTTTCTGGATATGTCATACACAACTGACTCCACTCACAAGGCTAGTGCAAAGCAATTCTTTTAAAAACAGGCTACTCACTCTTGCTACGGTCAGAAATCTGCACAGAATGGCCAATGACGCCATGTTTTGGCAGAAATGGCACAAGCCATTCAACATTGTCTCTGCTCTACTGCTGGTCATGGTGGTGTATTTTTTTTTATGACACATCCGGCGTTTCTCTGATTGGTTAACATTACACTGTAAACCCTACCCTTCAAATTAAATGCAACAAAAAGGGTACCAGACTAACCTCTTTAGAAAAGAGTTGCGGCTGGCCAGGCTAGTACTTAAGTACATTTTTCAATTTCAAGTATCTGTCTGTGCTATTATAAATTGATTTAGAAGGGGGTTCTTTAACCTTTACTCCACTACATTTTAGAGCAAATATCTGTACTTTCTACTCCACTACCACCGAAGACAGAAGTCTAGAACCTTTTGGAGCCAAAAATAGAAAATAAGCATCTGTTGGGAGCCACAACCAATATACTTATTTCAAACCTTAACATTTTGCGCACTAAACTTGGATTAAATTATCCTTTTTATATATTACTATGTATTAATCATTCCTATATATCTATGGCGGCGTGCCATAGACTCCTTAATGTGTCGGAAAAACTGTAATTCCTCTGGGTTCATTAATAGATTGCTATATATATATATATATATTTTTTTTTCTTATGTAAATTAAATGTATTTACTACTGTTGCTATCTGATAAAATACAATCAAACTAACCTTTAGGAAAGGAAATTGACACTCATTATTGGTATGGTTCATCAGTTTCAAAGTTCAGTTTGAGGGAATGTGAAGTTTAGGCAGTCAGATTATTCATTTTGGCTTTATTGCCAGTAGTCTGTTCTACAACATTTGTATGTGCTGCCAGGATTCCCCCAGCTCAAAGACACACTGTCTGGGTAAACACCAATCGGGTACTACACACCCACTTAACTAACTTTGGAAGATACCTGCTTAATTTCAGCCAGAAATAACATTGTTGGACCCAGTCAGAGGGATAACTTTGACTTATACAAATCCTGATGTTCAAGAAACCCTTGAGGCCATGTTAGTTGTAGTTTTTATCAATGTTCTTGGAAAGAACACAGCCTACACTGGCTCTTGGAATTGCAGATGGCATGTGCTCTTCCCGGCCAAGCACTCGAAAGGCTCTGCTGTAATCTATTTGCCTCGTGTTATCTCTTTGTTTGTCTTAAGAAGCGATAGAAAAATCAAACACGTTCCTGTCACTTGATGTTTTGATTTCATTATGAGCTTGAATTTCAGTCGTGAGAAACTGCGGGGCAACGTGAGGTCAAGTGTATAAAAAAGTGTCACATATTTTCACAACCTACTGCACTAAGTTTGAACAGTTTGGACAAGTTGGATAAGTGTTGACTCAATCTTCAACATTTCTGGCCGCCCGTGCTGAAAGAAAAATCAATTTAACAGTCCGTTTTCACAGGACAGGATGAGTACAGTGAATGTTTTTGTTCTAGAGTAGAGTGTAATTGTACTTGATTGACATTCAAATGATTTAATAGAATATTACATCAAAAGCCATGTTAAGATAGTGCTAAGTGGGGATTGTTAGAAGACAGACAAGTATGCGAGACAAAGTGTAATAGGCAGGTTTTCCAGCTATCACACTCATAAAAAGACAATGACGCAGCAGATGTTGTAATAGGTGCTTAAGACTTATATGGTCTCTATAATTTTAACTCCTGTTGTTTTTCTCACACTTGCCATTTTTTGTAATTTCCAGTTTCCTTGTAGGAGATTGAGAATATTATCATATTTCATTTGTTCTGGCAAGTCGACCCTGGTTTCAAAACCTAGTCAAGCAGATAGACATGTCTGTAACGGGCCAATCACAACAGTTTATCTGATAAGGGGTGGGTCCATAATGATGACTGACAAAGGAGAACGAATGTGCTTTTGTCAACAGTGGATAAGTACTGTTGATATGGTTTTGTTGCTGTGTAATCATACAACAAGCTGTTCAGTCTAAGAATGTGAAACCGTCATCCGTTTACATTTTTTCGCGGCTCAGTGTGCGTCTGTGAACACTTGTGGAGTTTGTGCCTTTCAATCAATTCAGTTACGTCTACGGTCTTTTTAAGTTACTTTAAGTACATTTAATTGCAAACTTATTATTGATCAACAAAGGGGAATTTCAGGAGACAGTTCAAAACTCTTCACAGTCACTCATCTGCCATGCACTGAGGTGTTGTGTAGCCCAGCGGGGGGTGAAGAAGCTCCTGTGGCGCTCCATCCTGAAGCTTATGGATGTGAGGCGTCTATAATGTCAGCTCTTTGTTGCAGCATATGTTGATGTAGCCTTTTTTAGCAACAAGATTATTGAATTAAATGACAAACCCTTCAAAATATGACTAATTACTAAAAACATTTAAATTTAAAAATTTTACTTGTCCCTTTATTATCAGAAGATGATAAACATATAAGAAGCAGCATCACAGCTTGAAAGTGTGTTATATTTGTAGCACAAAAGTGTGTTATATTTGTAGCACAAACAGTTATTTATGGAGGTTTTACTGAAAATAAAAAAACAACTTATGAGCTTCTCAGATTACCATAACCTAAATTTGACCTACATTAACAGCTCTAGTACAATGCTCGGTATTATTTCAATCCACAGAGAATGTAACACACTGGTGCAATCTGGCAGAAGCATTCACTGCCTGTTTGTGCTACAAATATAACACACTTTCAAGCTGTGATGCTGCTTCTTATTTCTGGTACAAATGCACATTTGGCGTCTTAATGCGTTTGCACAGACAAACAACACATGTTAGCCCAGATAGAGATCCAAACCATTTGTACATTTGGACTATTTCTGGAAACATGCAGATGCAACGCCACGCAGCCAACGGGCCAGAACAATTACGTAATTTGTTTCTGTTTCTGTGTTTATTTCTAGAGTAAAGGGCCAGAGAATGGGGTGATGAGGACTCGCCACTGTTGACCTCAATGCAGACAACCAGTGATGGCCACAACATCCCCTCGAAAGTGAGTTCAAAATAGTTCCATCAACAAGAAACTAACAAAAAATAAACTCATAGTCCTCCAAAAATCTAAGCTGTTAATTAATCTGGTCTGTTATGGTTAGGACACACAGAAAACAAGATATAACATATAACATAACTTTTTTCATAGATGAAGAGTACAGTGTAAATAAAAAGGAGCATAAAGGCACACTCAATTGAAGCAGACTTATTTAAGGAGTTGCCATAAGTGCTTGGAATATTCTTCAATTTAAACATTTACCACAAAGGAAATTCAGAATAACACAACACTGTAGTTATTCCAGTATAGAATCGACTATAGTACGGTGCTGAAAAAAACTAAGATTGAACCTCAAAAAGGTTTTACAGTAATCATGAATCCATCTGTTTGCTAACCTCAAGCCTTTTGCAGTTTGTTGGATGACATATTAGACACAGAAGAACAAGGGGACCAGCAGGAGTTCCTGAGATCTGTGGAGAAGATTGTTCTCACCATCTTTCTGTCCATCATCATTATAATGACAGTGTTTGGCAACCTGCTGGTTATGGTCGCGCTCTGCAAAGACAGACATCTACGGTGAGCCTTTGAAATATTATTATAACCTTTTTAATTGCAATTATTATCAGAAAAATATTATTTTCTAATTTATTTTATTCTCATTTATACATAGCTTTCTTTACATACCTTTAAATTGCCCTTGTACTAACCACCCATCTGCTCAATAAACCGCAGTGAACATATACAGTTCATTATGGGTGCTTTGAAAAGACGTTAACATGGCTTATATAATGTCAGGTCAGAGATCAGGCTTGGTTTGAAGTTTTTTATTTACACTGCCAACACATATGTTCCTGTTAGTCATTCTAGGAAAGGACCGCAATAAAAAGCTAGTATTGTTTTAGACTATAAAAATGTCATGAGTCCGTACGTGTGCAAGCGGAAGACTATCAATAAATAATCAGTGACGACAACAGTAAATATAGTGTAGTACGGGGAAGACAGATAAAATGTTAAGCTAATAATGAAATGTCAAAGCACTCATATTAGAAAACCTCTGCTCTCTGACCAAACATATGTCAACATATGTTTTGTATTAATATAAATTCAGGAAAAAGAAAACCAACTACTTCATAGTGTCGCTGGCATTTGCTGATCTGCTGGTTGCACTAGTCGTGATGCCCTTTGCAGCAATTGAGCTGACCACTGGCGAG
Source organism: Neodontobutis hainanensis (assembly GCA_024349245.1). Lineage (NCBI taxonomy): Eukaryota > Metazoa > Chordata > Actinopteri > Gobiiformes > Odontobutidae > Neodontobutis > Neodontobutis hainanensis. The sequence continues at coordinate 6,239,604 of JALDNG010000041.1, forward strand.
TGGCACTACGGAGAGATCTTCTGCCTGGTCCGGACATCCTTGGACGTTCTGTTAACTACAGCATCCATCTTACACCTCTGCTGCATAGCATTAGACAGGTTTGTGTCTATATCTGTGTCCACTTAAAAGTGCAAATTATATATTAGTATTGTATAATGACATCAAAATAACACTCATTTTATTTACTTGTCTTGTCCTGTTCCTATAACAGCCCAGAGCAGACAAAAAGGAGGAGATACACACTCATCTTTCTTTTTAAGCACACATTTACCCTTTTGTTATTTTTAGCCTTATTAAACTGATGTTTTAAACAAGCTTTGTGACTTGTGACCAGGTGTTATGGCGTTACATTGTCTTTCGTAATAAATATATAGCGACAGTTTTATAGACCGTTTTCCTGTTCCATAAACCATTCTTTTATAATCTAAAGTCAATAGTTACATGAACAGATAAAAATAGACTGTAAAAGAGCTGTTGTTTACATCCGCTGTGCGTTGATTAGCTCCTTCCATTTGTGATGTATAGCTGTGAAAATGTTGCCCAAATGGAACCTAGCCAAAGCCAGACTCAGAACTGATGTGTTGATGGCTAGTTCTTGCATAAAAACTTTGTACATTTATGAACTAAATTGGATTTTCTTTCAGTTGGTGACCATCAGACCTATTTCTACTGTATAAGTATTTTATTCCTGAACAAGGACATGTCCCTGCCGGGCTACTGTAGATATTTACATGATCTCAAAAAGAGGAGTGTGAGGTCTGGAACAACATTCTGCCCTTACACAAAAAGATGCCACCAATGTGGACAAAGCTACAAACCATAATAACTTCTAGTCAGATCTCTTTGTTCATTTTTGGGGATAGAATTATGGTATCTATAAATCTATTAAATATTCAATAAAATATACAAAATACAAAAGTTTAAAACTATTCTCAAATACTGTATATTGGACAGCTACTTGAACAGGTTTAGAAATACAGTACATGTGTTTTATTCAGCCCTTGTGCAATAACAAGAAGAATTTAATTAAAGATCTGGTCTTCATGACAAACGGACAATTAGGTTTATAATAAACCATATTTATTTTTGCTAACTCTTCATGAAAGTATATGACCTATGCTTTTTGAATTGTCCCAATTTATATGTATCTGTGTGTGCCTCTGTTTATTCCTTCAGGTATTATGCCATCTGCTGCCAGCCGCTGGTCTACAGACACAAGATGACCCCAGCCCGAGTGGCTGTGATGCTAAGTGGCTGCTGGCTCATCCCAACTTTCATCTCCTTTCTACCCATCATGCAAAGCTGGAATGCCATCGGCATTGAGGACATAGTGAGTAACTTAACCTGTAATCCAAAGCGGGTGGCACTTATATGAACACACATGAGACAATTATTAAAATGCCCTGAAAAACATGACGGACAAGAAAAGGGATTTGATGTACCTCTTTTAAAGTCCCCAAGACAGAGGTGTACTGTCTCCCTGGGCCAACGGCACAAAGACCTTTCCAGTCTAATATTGTCTGCTTTTAATAACATTTCCAATCCTTCAACAATGACACAGTAATGCAGTGATCACAAAACAATTTCAGTCCCAGTGGAGGCTCTCTTGCTCCAAGCAACAACGGCACTTGAACAAGAATTTCCGTCTGCTTTGAATGCACCTTGGCGTTGTGTTATTTTAGAGGGTAAGACACCCAGAGGCAGACGAGGACAGACAAATTTATTTGGCCAGACTCAATGAAATTCACAAACGCCGCCCAAAAACAATATTATTTAAAAAGGATGGCTAGATTGTTGTTACCAAGAACCAGGGGCGCAACTACCCAGTGCTAGGGGGGTATGCAGCAACAATTTTTGCGCCCCCTCCCCCCAAAAAAATTAAAAATTACGTGAGCTGGAAATCATTATGTATGGGCTGTAAATAAGCCCATTGGGGGACCCAGGTACGAATTCCCCTCGAGACACTATGCACTATCCAGTGTGGATTAATAGTTTTCCAAATTTTTGTTATTTATTGTACATGGCATGCTGCCTTATATTTTCCGATTTTCAGCTCAATAACCTCGGTTTTGCAGATTAAGTTAGCCTTAATTTAAACCCCATTTGGCTGCTACATTCCCAGTGTTACCAAACGAGCTAGCTATTCTGTTAACATGGTATATTGCAAGCTTCCAAACACAGACGTCACACATTGTACCTGTTGAATTTGACCATCCACTTGTTTAGATTCTGTTCCATACCTTGACACGCCATCTCCTTTTCCATCTTTCTTTGTTTTGCCTTATCCATCTTCTCATGACAACTGTACGTACCTTTATTCTATTAATGGAATCTAATGAGGGGCCAACTGTAACCTGTTAGTCGTCTAAAATGTTATATAGTATTGAGGAAATACTGAAATAATTTAGAAACGTTCAAAAGCAGCTAAGCTACATTTAGGAAATGCCACAAAAAAAATATATATATATATATATATATTATTATTATTCATTTATTAAAATTATAATAAATTAATTATTATTCTTTTTTTTCTTTTAATACCATCGATTTGTCGCCCCCAAGGTGCTGCGCCCTTATGCGCCACATATGCATACCCCCTTTTTGCGTCCCTGCCAAGAACACAGGTGAATAGTGGTGAGGTGCAGCAAAAAGATGCCATTCTTGCCTGGTTCTATAACATACATCTATATAAGCATGGCACTGCTGACATCCAGTGAACACAATTAAAAGCGATGGTGTGCTCTGTGAATTACTGCAATAAGTCTGGAGCATGTCTCTGAGCTGACCTTATTATTGTACCATAGACATATTAATCACATGGAGACAATGTAAGCATCACAGACAGAGGCTTCGGAAGCTTCCTGTGCGTCCTTTTTACTAAAGCTTATGCTGCATTTTATCAAACACCATCATGGAAACTACAGTCAGCTTGGCCACTAAAAGAAACATACCTTTTACGTACTGTATTTCAGAATTACAAAGCGTTTTTTTCTTCAGATGACAATTTAAAGATGTGTGTCCCCACATTACCAAAATAACAATACCTTAAATGCTGTCAGTTTGATGAACTTTAGTAAACACTGACAACAGGCCACAAACACACACAGGTTCACACTACAGGATTTTTAAATCTTTTTCAAATCGAGTTGCCATGTCGCTGTTATCTTAGCTATGCAGAAACTACCTAACACAAAACAACCCACTGTACAGACTACAGACTGTTTAAGATGATTGCAGCCGACAGAAAAACTGTGTAGTAGCGCGGAGTGCCAGTTTAGAGAGCTTTAGTACTCACTATTTGGCACTGCCTTTAAGATAAGAGAGGATTTTACTGTGGAGAACTAGAAATATTAAATAAAGAGGCAAATACTCCCTGCCTCTTCTACTTAATGAGCAGTATCATATCTTTGGAATAACTTTATAAAGTCACTTGTATATTAAACATAAATCCACAGCTTTTTGATTCTCCATCACCGGACAAGTCTCTGTGTCTCGCCAGGTCCCTGTCTGCGTCTAGTCACGTGTCATTTCCATCTCCCTGCCCCTCACCAGTCACATTTTTGTCAAGATAATCTTAGGCAAAGCCTTTTAAAATATATTGGGATGTTGCCAATGCATTGAGACCACATGTTCTCATAGTCTCGAGTGCTATTGTTTAACGACGCTGTGAGGTTTTCCTTGATTTATAACTCATGGATAACTCTTGGATACTCGAGTAATATTGTTTTAGCAATTGTTAATGATATTAAAATGAATTGCTTCTTGGATAGCCTGTTCATGACCTCCTGAGACCCACCAAAGGTTTTTTTTATGCAGGGACACAGCCTAGTGGTAGTAATTATCTTTAGAGTGTGAGCATGTGTTGTTTTGGCTAAGACCCATTGGGGTGATAATGTGGATTCTATGGTGTACTCTAGTTCTGCAATTACACATATGAACACTTTCAAACTGTCTGTTGCTGCTGGTCACCGCAGATCCCAGTCAAAGCGTTTGTGTTGTTTTTCTAGATTGCAGAGAGGCGAGCATTAGCTGGCGGCTCCAATGACACCAGCTGTGTGTTTCTGGTGAACCGGCCGTACGCTCTGATCTGCTCCGCGGTGGCCTTCTACGTCCCGCTGGCACTCATGATCCTGGCCTACCAGCGTATTTATGTCACCGCCATGACCCACGTGCGACATATCGAGACCCTGCAGCGCGCCGGCTCTGCTCCTGTTACCGGGACAACTCCGGTCATGACTGTGAGATCCTCCACCTCTTCAGACCCAGTGGACCACTACCGACTGAGGACGACAGAAGGGGCTCCCTCCTCGGAGCACGTCCCTATGGCGAACAGCCGCATGAGAATAGAAACTAAAGCAGCAAAGACACTAGCTGTAATAATGGGCTGCTTCTGCTTGTGCTGGGCTCCGTTTTTCATCACCAACATCGTAGACCCTTTTATCCATTACTCAGTGCCCTGGCAGCTCTGGACAGCATGGCTCTGGCTGGGCTATATTAACTCAGGGCTCAACCCTTTCCTGTATGCCTTCCTCAATAGAGCTTTCCGAAGGGCTTTTCTAGTTATTCTCTGCTGCGGGGACGAGCGCTATGCACGGCAGGGCAGCTACTCCTACGGACATACCAACAGAGCATGCTCAGCAGCGTCAGTCAATGGGACGTCCATGGCACTCAGGTAAAAGCAAAGTCAGTCACAACCATATTCCAAACATACTGTATACATCAATGTGACGACCAACATTTGAATTTGTTGTTCACATGGCTTGGATGTCTGTTTTTTAGGCACTGACCAAACGATAGAACATTTGTGAAGTAAAATACCTGTCAGAGCTAAGACCATTAACATTCAGCGTATAACATTTTCAAAACAGGACCACAGCATAGCTTTCCTAAAATCACTTTTTTTCTGCAACAGGAAGCATCATTTCTGCCTCAGTATTCAAATAGCCTACAGTCTGAAGAAAGATGTGTATTTTCACTCACTGCCCCTGAGGTAAATCTTATCTTGTCAACTGCCAGTAGTAAGAACTTTCAGTCATAATTGTAAGAGAAAGCATACATTTCATTTATATTTTTTTGAGCATCATGTCTTATTATAGCAACATGTGATCACACTAAAGAATTATTAGTGGCTATGATTTTTGTGCAGATATCCAAAGATTAGAAAAATGATCTTAGCAAATCCAAGTTGTAAATGACCTGTTAGGTGTGTTAACATATAAGTAACACAGGAAAAAATGGAGAGATGAATGAGAAAACAGCCAAAACCTGTAAATGATAAGCTGCAATAACCTTCAGAAGCTCTGATTACCAGATCAGAGGTCAGTTTGTGGCTTTGGGTAGTCTCTACTCCATAATTACTACTTGACTTCACTGAGCAAATAAGTTCACATAATATTACATTTAAACCTCATGACAATGAAAACATTATTTATTGGCACAAAATGGAGAAAATCACTTTATTTGCATTGTTAAGGTTAGGGTTACTAAGACATCAAATTTCCATGAACATATACTACTAGCATGCTAGTGCTACGTAACAGCTGGAGTTAGCTTTGTAGCATGTTAACACGAGCTAGCCACCACGCTTGAACCCAATTGGGTGTTTTTACTTCATTACTTCCGTTTGTCTTGCTGTTCCAAACCTTTTGTGTCCACGCCTTAATTCAGTGTGTGTTGATTTAACTGATAAAGTGTGTTACTATTTCTTTCTAATTCTTTGGGTCTGTGTAGGAAACAAAAGGGAAGCAGTGTTAAATCCAATCTGATGTCCTTTCTTCAATCCTGTTGTGACACCAAACATATTCAACAGGATTTTGAAAAAAAAAAAAAAAATATATATATATATATATATATATGCATTGTGTGTAGAGTCAAAACAAAGACAGTGTGTTTTGTTAGCACTATGTATAAAAAGTCAAGTCAGCACATGTACCACCTGAATATGCTTAATGCAGCATGTTGAGTAAATATGACACCACACTGTCCAGCTTTCCCTTTTGTTGAAAACAAGATTAAACTTTACTTCACTCATTATTTAGTCTCCTGGATGAGTTCAGTCTTACATTGTGTACAAAGCTTGTGTACAATAGCAAGAGATCTGTCAGTGATGTGGTCAATGAGAATGCAATGAGAAGGAAACGGTTTTAAAGCGACTAGGTTGAAGGCAAATTGCATGTTATTTATTTCTTGGTGCTTCAGTCAAACATCTTATCTCACTTTCATCTTTGCCAAAGCAGCTGACATTAGAACCTAGGACAGCGTGGGCTGAATGTGTGAAGCTTAAACTTTAAGTAAGTCGAACAGTAACAGGTGGTTGTTGGCGTAATCCTCCATCGGCTCTAAAATGACCTGTCTCAACTAATTTATCATATACTGAATGATTGGTCTCATAACATGAAAACTATAATAAACAGCATTTTCATGACAGTTCATTCCACAGCTACAGTACGCTCCACTAGAGTGTCAATGTGTTTGTTCAATGTCAGCTCTGTATTTTACTGTTTACATTCAGTTTTAACATTCTGTAAAAGAAAAAACAGGACTGAGTCTGAGTGTTAAGTGATTAAATCTTAGAATTAATGGTAAACCTACAGGGTCATTAGGGACAAAAAAGGTCCATTTCCAGAAAATCGCTACATTACAGATTAATATTATTTTAAATATATTGTTTCTATATAAATCTTTTAATCCACTTTAGCGCTGCTCAAAACTACCAAATATTGAATAATTTTCAGGAATTCAACTCTTTAATTGAATAACTAATTTCCCTTTTGCTATTTATGAAATGAAAACACAAAAAATAAGTTATTTTCCATAAAAAAAAAAATTGACATTTTAGTGTCTGAAAAATAATGTTTTTTTTCATACATTTACTATACTCCCCCACACTCCCCCAACCCCCCACACAATTTCCTAAAACAATAACAAAAATACTAAAGCTAATGGTTTACCAGCCTATTTAATTTCATGCTAACACAATTTTCTAATCAGCCAATCACATGGCAACAACTCAATGCATTTAAGCATCTGGATGTGTTGAAGTCGATTTGCTGAAGTTTAAACTGAGCATCAGAATGGGCAAGAGAGGAGATTTAAGTGACTAGAAAGGCAACAGTAACTCAAAAAAAACACTTGTTACAACCAAGGTCTGCAGAATACCATCTCTGAACGCACAACACGTGGAACCCTGAAGCAGATGTGCTACAGCAGCAGAAGACCACACCGGGTGCTTATTCTTTCAGCTAAGAACAGGAAACGGAGGCTTCAAAAAAACGTTATTTGGAACACTTTGGGCCCCTTAATACCAACTGAGCATTGTTTAAAAGCTACAGCCTATCTGAGTATTGTTGCTGACCATGTCCAACCCTACATGACTACAGTGTGACCATCTTCTGAGTTCACTTTACTCAAGTGGCCTCAACAGTCACCAGGTCTCAATCCAATAGAGCACCTCTGGGATGTGTTGGAAAGGAAGCTTTGCATCATGTAATCTGCGTAAATCAGTGTAGACCACCTCCTCCACTGACTTATAATGGGGAACTAGAGCATCTGTCTATTCTCAGCTCACCTTGATATCTACCTCTGGACTATAAAAAAACGTGCGAAATTCCACAATATATCTAAAACACTGAAAACAATCTGAGCAAATTCTTACACCATTCAAATATCTGGCAGCTGTATGTGAAAACGCAGAATTTGAAATCTCTCAGGAATGAGGGGTCATCTGGGAAACATGTGCTGTCTATCTGGCTGCCAGGGTCGAGCAGTGTGGACCTGCTCTGTTTTTCCATCTCAACTGTGCCTCTCCTTTTGATTATGAAGATAAATGGAACCCTTCGCTCCATATAGGGACATTACTGTAGGTCTATGCAGGAGGCTTCAGCGCAGAAGACTGATAGCCATAAGGGAAAAAATGTAATGTATTACAAAAACAAGAACTATTAGGAGACTAAAATAAGGTAATCTTAAAAAATCCCTGACACACTTCAATGCTACTGGCACAATTAGCCCATGTATGGCTCTGAGGCCACGCTTAGTCTTAAAATGTGTGGTCTCTCAGTTCTTGTTCTTGAGAGCGTTGCAAAAGGAAAACAATCATCCACCTATAATTCAGGAAGCACAACAGTTTTTATTGCCAATGACTTGACATTTAACTGGTAAGAAAAACTGATCCCAAGCACTATCCTCCTGGGAGTTCTGCATTGAGGGGAAAAAAATACAGTTGTATTACAGGATAAAAACACAAACTTTTATACTAACTTATTTTTGTTAACGTACAACATATATCAGAGGCGATCTCTCAGGATGTATCAGGGTATAGGAAGGATTTAGCACGTGTCACACTTTGCATTAAAGCAGAGATCCTATCACTCCATCCTTTTTGAAATGCAAGGTTTGAAGGGAGGGTAACATTTACTGAGAGGTACTGTTTTATGTTTTATACCTACCCTATAAAAAGCAGTTAATTGCCATGTTTGAATACATAATACACATATATTTTTTCCCCTGAGTTGGAACAGTTAGGGTCACATGTGGTCTCTGGGTTTAATATTGTGTTGGTCTTCTTTCAGAGGTAGGAGTTTGACCTCAGGTGTAACATCTGCAGCTGAGTTTGAAGCAGGGCTTTTAGTGTAAGGCCAATGATTTTTGAGCCTGAGACATTCAGTTTAGACAAAGCAGAGAAGTGTAAACACTTCAGTACGTGAATTATTTTCAGACCGCTGTGATTTATTATTGTTTGATTGAAACGTATAATCCCCCAGCTGCTCCTCTTCATATTTTACACTTATTGGACTCCCAAAGATTTTATCTCCCTGTCCGTTCTTTTTGTTAGATATCACCGGGAAGTGTTTTTCTTGTGTCTATAATTAGCAGTCCACTTCTCTCATTCCTAGACAGCTCCTCGACATCTTAGCCTCGACTAATGTAAGATTAGAATCTAGACAAGAAAAGCAAGTAAATGCACGTGATAACCTCTATCACGTGCATTTACTTGCTTTTCTTGTCTAGATTCACAGGTTTTCTCCATTTGCAGTTTGAAGGCAGTTGATAGGAGAAAAACGACTTTGCACATCTTTATTCGTGTGGTTTGTGATCCCAGCCGTTGAGAACTCTATTTATTTTCGGACTCGGGTTTGGGTGCCCTGAAACACATCTGTGATTGTAAATGAGACTCATCTGTCCTTCGTTCTCGACATTGCTCTCCTCAAAAGCCCCAAGTGCAGTTTCCTTGGCGACAAATTTGACCGCAGAATGGACCCACCTGGCCAAATCAGCTCTTTGAAATTCAATTAGGCTATTCTATTTTCTGAGGGACAAAAGGCTGGCTTTGTTTGTTTTGGGTGAATATGATTCCGATCAACAACAAGCTTCCTCTGGGCAGTGTTTTACTGGTTTGAACGCCCAATTGTTACGCTCGGAAAGCACAAAATAGATACAAACCTACTCCTATCTGTGGAGAAATCGATACCCAAAGAACATATTGTACAAATAATACATTTTGTTAAATGTAAATGTAACAGAACCGAAGTTAAATTGGATTGGATGTTCAAACACTAATTAGGGCATTATTATTCTTTGTAGACATGCATGTTTACACAAATGTATTTTTGTTTTAAACAGTATCTGTCCACATAAGATGTAATGCTGACAAAAAGGACAACCTCAAAAACACCCGTGACTGCCATAACTTCCACAACATTGTTTCAAACCTACTGCAGGTTGAGAAAAATTGCCTTGAGCAGGACAAAATGGGATTCAGTGAGTTTGTGAACAAATGTAAAAATCCAGTTGCTCTTTAAGGTAAATCATAGTAAATGATGATATTATTATATTCTAACAAGTGCCAGCCCAGAACAATAACACGTCCAGAATAAAAACATTCCATTTTAAAACACAACTTTAAACCAATAAACCAATAAACACTGATACATTTTGTCATACACTACATTTTTAATTCATGCGTTTGAGGCTTAGATGAGCAGTCGTCCTTCAACCGGACGGAAGCCGGTTCAATTCCTTCTCTTCCTACAGTTCGTTCCTACTGTCGTGTCCTTGGGCAAGACACTTAACCCACCTTACCTCCAGTGGCTGTAACACTGGTAATTACTGTAGAACAATGTAAGTCACTTTGGATAAAAGTGTCTGCTAAATGAATAAATGTAAAATGTAAATGAGAGCCATGCCTCTCCAAAAAAAGCTTTCAGCAGGGACAAGAACAAGAACAAGAACAAGCAGGGTATCCACAGCAGGACACCACAAAGTAAGATGCTGCTTACTAAAAAGAATATTATGCACGCCTGAAGTTTGCAAAGAAAATCACAAAAACACTCCACAGCGGTATTGGCAAAATGTTTTGTGTACTGAAACTAAGATTAAACTATTTGAAAAAAAACACACAGTGCTACATCTGGTGTAGAAAAGGCACGGCATATCATCATGAAAACATCATCCCAAAAGCCTGGTGGAGGAAACATCATGATTTGGGCCTGGCCAGCTTCAATCATTGAGGGGAATATGAATTCCCAAATAAATCAGACAATTCTTCAGGATAATGTGAGGATGTCTGTACGTCAGCTGAAACTGTGTAGAAGGTGGGTGATGCAACAGGACAACAACCCAAAACCCCGGAACAGGTCCACAACAGAATGGTTTCAGAAAAACAAAATCCACCTTTTGGAGTGGCCAAGTCCGAGCACAGACCTCAACCCAATAGAGATGCTATGGATTGACTTAAAGAGGGCCAAACACATGAGACGACCAAAGAATATGACAGAGCTAAAGCCAGGAAGAATGGGCTAAAAATCCTCCTCAACGATATGCAGGTCTGATTCACAGCCACAGAAAGTGCCTGGTTGAGGTTACTGCTGCAAAGGCGGGGGTCACTTACATTTTCCACTGTAATTTTGATTGTTAAATAAGTTTGTTCAATAAAGACATAAAAGATCTGAATTCCTTTATGTAATTATTTTTTGTCAATTCCCGTGACTTAGATAAAGATCTCCACGGACAACCATTTCCTACTGTAGTCTTGACATATCCGTTTGTTGTGTCTTTAAACCAGTGTTCACAACGTGGTCTCAAAGATGACAAATCTCATCCAATAGGTTCACATACATTTTCTTGCCACTGTATATGCTTAGGTATTCATTTTTATTGCTGTTCAGATTTACAGCAGTGTAATTGAGTTTCAGTAGCCGGCTCTGTGGTGAATATTTAACCGCTGACCTTGTTTGGCTTCAGGTAGCAGCTCATACTTTACATTTATTTATCCGCCTCTAAAATGAGGGACAAGTATCGGAGCCAGGTCTGAGGCTCATGATATAAAGGCTCAGCTTATATCTGATAGAAGTGGGCTCAGTGAAGATGGGCATTGTCCTCTGTTGTTATTAAATTTGTTTCAGGCCTTGGTGGGATTTGTTTTTTTCATTTATTGTTCCAATCACATGTGTTTTTTATTTGCTGTCCAAACAGCAAAATACCCCCAAAGCACCAATTACATTATCACTCAGTTCAGTTCAGTTCAACCTGGTTCAGATGAGTTGAAGCGTTTTTAGTCTTTGTACATTAGGCCATGGGTAGAATGTAAGTGGCCTTCCCCTAAAAGCTAAACACTCATGTCTTTATTGCCTGCTGCACTGTTTGCCTGCTGCTCTAAGTGTTTTATATATTAATAAAATGTACACTTTATAAATTGAAGCCGGAAAACGTCCCTGGAAAGAAGCACAGTCTTTAATGGAAGGAAACAAAGGTACACAATCACAGTACAAAGTCACATATTAATGCAGTTAGAATTGTATTTTTAAACTCTTACGTTTTTCCCCATGTTATTGTGGGTTCTCTCGGGGCACTTCAGCTTTAGCCAACAGTCCCAAAACATTTATGTGTAGGTTAACTGGTAAATCTTGTTTTTTGTCTCAGTGTATTTGTCAGTGTTAGCACTGTGATTATAAACTGGTGATTGTCCAGGGTGTTCACTCGCTCCTAGTATCTGTGTACTGTAACAATCACATACGGTATGCAGGCTTAGGGTGCTTTCCCACCTGACGTGTTTAGGTCCAATTAAAACAAACTCAAGTCTGGTTTGCTTGTTAGTATGCTTTATGTTTGAGCTGGAATGAAAGCGGTCCGGGATTTTGTGAACCAGTGGTGGGTTGCTTTCAACTTAGCTTTTACCATAAATGAAGCAGACACTTCAGCACATTTTGATGTCCAAACCTGTTTGAAAATATTTGGATGTTTGGAACAGAAAGCATACTTCAAAACATAAACCGCCCTTTATCTGGTCCAACTACATAAACAGCGCAACAGCAAGATCGATAGATGATTTTAGAGAAAAAAAAAGTTTTGCCCCACATCCAAGAGACTGTCAGTCCAAAAGTAAGCTGAGTTTAAAATAGTGGTTCAACCTGAAGTCTGCTGTGATTGGTCAGAAGTTAATGAAATGCTAGAGTCTGGTGGTTGTTCTCTTTAGTTTGGTGCATTTTCTGTCTTTTGTATCATGTAGAGTACCTGGAGAGAACCCACGATAACACGAGAGAATATGGTAGCGGCTGGATAGCTCAACTGGTAAGGACAGGACTTTTCACATGGGGAACCAGGGTTCGGATCTCCCTCGGGGCGCTATCCAGTGTGGGTCCTTAGGCAAGACCTACTACTGCCTACCTCATAAATATGATGAGGCAATAAATGCTATGAGAAGCCGATCAGACGGCAACCGGCCAAACAGGGTCTGCTGTTGGGGAACCAGAGCAACTTGATGACCAATGGGCTAGTGGAACAAGAACAGGAACAAAAACAACATGCTACTACTGTGTCCTTGGGCAAGACACTTAACCCACCTTGCCTCCTCTGGCTGTAACACTGGTAATTACTGTAGAACAATGTAAGTACTGCTGATGCTCCCTTTTTTATCCAATAATTAACCTCCTGAACTCATGACATTACACTCAAAGGTTAAGGAACAGGTGGTTACAATAAGAACTTACATATATATTTTCAGATTCAGCCTCACTGTGACCTCTCATGGCACATATTCAACCATAACGCAATTCATTTCCATTTAGAAGTGATAACATTTCATATCCCAAAGGTCAGATATAATCTTTGTTTTGCCATTCCAATTTTATTCAAAGTTGATCCATAGTCCTCGGTGTAAGGAAGGTAGACGGAAACTTTTTAATGTTCCGTAAAATTAGTTATGGCCTGTGGATATTGCATTGGGCATTCCTCTCCTGAAGTAACTCGCTGTCAAATATGTCATAATCCATAAGCACTCGTGTTTTTTTTTTTTTTTTTTTGCTTTTATGATTTTGGCTACAGACAACCTACATCTGCTTTAGCTTTACCGAACGATAATATCAGGACTGGCTTTTTTGCGGACATAGTTGTGGTGACAGTGCTATGTTAGCAATTAGCAGACAAATGTGAGTATTTCATAATTTATGAGATGACCTCTTTAATTACAACAACAAGACAAGACAGATATGAGCCAGTTCTTATGATTGGTGTGTTTTAGATTATTAACATATAACTACAAGCCTTCCTCTGATGTAGGATGTACCTAGTTGGACAAAAATAGCAGCACCGTCTCACTATCAGCGGCCCATCTCCGAGTGTTTGGAGTCCAGGAAGTCAAGAGGTTTAACTTCAATAAAAGCAGAGGGATCACGGCCAAAGCTAAGTCTGATGAAATCATTTTCATTCTTCTCTGGCAAAACAAGCTGAGTTCAGAAATAAAAAGATGATGCTTTATTTAGTCAAAGTTAAGACAGTGACCTGAAAGTACACCGCACTAAAGCTGATTATACTGAAAGAAATCCCATCATCACTCAGCATATGTCAATTTGTAACACTTGAAGGAGTTTATGTCAATGTTTTTATGTGTGTTAAAAATACTATATGCAGGATTGTCTTAAAAATATATATATTACAATGTTAGAAATCTCACTCTAAATAACTTGCTTAATATATTGTGTTCTATAGCAAGATGTTTCAGCTCAAAATGTGCTGTCCTGGGTGGCCAGTAATACTATTGTGTATCACTAGGTGGAGTCATGAGCTACTGTTCTCCACAGACAAGCATTAACTAGTCTTGGCATATCCACTTGTTGTGGCTTTAAACCGATATTAGCTAGTGCTTATGCAAATGATAATGTGACTTACCCAGAGCTCTCGTTACACTTTTCCAGTGTTTCCTTTTGTTCTTGAGTAAATGATCACTGAAGTAGGGACTCCCTGATACAGTATAACATCACTGCCAGTTGTAGCCAATTCAAGTTGCAAAGTGTTATATGTAGTTTTTTGATTTAAAATAATCACAGAGTGTGGCACTTGCTTTAGAGACAGGCTGTCTTGACATTGGTGTGAAAAGATGAAGAAGTATTTCCTAAGAAACTCTAAACATTATTTTTGTGATGTGGTTGGTTTAGCTTCATGGATATATATTTCTGCACAATACTGATGACTAATGTTGGAAAATGGGGTATTATTATTAGGTCTAAAATACATGATCTACATACATAAACTATGAATATATTAGTGCAGAGCCTCTGACTCTCGCCAGAGTGACACAGATAACAACACCAATAATTAATTATTTTTATGAGTGTCCAACTGTGGACAAACCTGTCAAGTGTCCTCAAAACACAAGTCTAGCTTTTTGGTACAGTTCAGATGTGGTTTAGTCAGACTGTGGTTAAGTTTTTATATATATATAGAGAGAGACTTGTGTTTTGAGGACACTTGACAATTCCAAGAAGAGGATAATTGAGTCAAAAGTGTTGGCTGTGGTTGATTTTCTGTGACACCATAACAAATAACCGCATGTCTTTCTTGTTTTTTTAATAACACAGAAACAAAACCTGCATATGTATTGTTCACCTGAGCTTTACTGACTCCTACATGAGGGTTGTTCTGGAATAAACATATTTTTTTACTGATGCTGGTCAGTAAGCTGTTTGATCCTCTCGGGAGACACGGGTCTACTTTTCCCTCAGTCTAAACGAAGATGGCAGTGGATCAGAGCAGCAGACTTATAATGTCTTTAGGAAGTTGAGTGTTTACAGTTTGAGCAGCAGTACATTTCAGACCTGTCTAAGCAGATAATAACTGTTCAGCTGTATACTACTGTATGTTCATATTATAGGTACAGATGTATGGCCTCGAACGTCGCACAAGATCATGTCTTAAACTCTTGAACATCCTTTTATCCGTTTAATATTATGTCTATGTATCTTTTTATGGATGGACTAACAATGATCCTAATGTATAAAGTAAGGGCCTTACAGTTTATTCCTATCCAGGGGTCACCTATTGCTGTCTCTATTGAATAAAAGGTCAAACCGGACCTATTTTCCACCACAAAACACTTTTACATTACAGTTTAAGTTTAGAACTTATCTGAAACTTTCAGCTTTGAGCTTACCGACAAACTGCAGCAATCCAAATAATTATCTCCTCCTCGTAAAACATTTGTCCTTTTTTCTGTTTGAGCTGTTTCGTACATATTTTGCAACAAAATAACCCATTTCCTGGTTTAATTTCTTGGCCCTTCTTGTTGACATTATTGTCGACCAATGGAAAAGCTCCTTTTTATCGTAAGAGAGCTGTGACTGGCCAAACTGTGGGCTGACCATTCTCATCAATTAAAATCCTTGATAATTAAGCAAATTTTTTTTTTTTTTTTTTTTTTTTTACAAATGATTCCTGCATCAATACGCTTTAGGTGATTAAATTGACCAACTAAATGCAAGAGTAAAAAATTGTGTGATTACCATTTAAGTGCCAGTCAGTAAGAGAATATACAAAGAAAACCCGTATTCACTTTTTAATTTTTTACCAATTATCCTTTTTTGTGACCTAGCTCTACTATTTTAAGTTATTGCAGCATTTTCCAGCTTTTATTAGACAGAGACAGGAGCTGGCTGGGGGTCAAACCCACTTATGTAGTACGTGCAGTTGCACACGAGTCGATGGGGCAGGCATAAGAGAAACAGTTTTAAGTCTGTGGTAAATCAAAACTTTACGAATGCCTTGCAATCATCACGGATGTCCCTGTCCTGTTTAAAACCAGAGCTCATGTTAGTTAAATTCATCAGGCTTTTTTCATAGTGACACAAACTTGGTTACCAATCATATCTTGGTTATGTTAGGGACATTTTTGAAAGAAACCACTTAATGTGAATCCCCAACAGATGCGCATGCTCTAATTTTTTAAAACTAGATCGGACCAAAGCATATTTTAGTCTTCCAGTCGCACCGGCCAATTGACAGTATTTGTTGTAGTGAAAACATTGCAGCCTCTCTGGCCCAGATTCCACAGTATCAACATGAATCCACACGTTGGCAATTAGCCTCACAAATCCTCCCAGGGACCGAAGCATCCAAACTGGGCCTCAGCTTGTTGGTCTCTTTCCCTGTTTATGTGCTTTAAACAAGACACAAAAAAGCCTTTAGTTTTATTTATTAAAGGAGAACGCATAAATAATACCAAACATATTAGCATTTTCAGTTTTGTCTTTTGTCCAATGCTCTCAAGGCTGAAATTCCCTTCTTCTTTCTTTTGTAAACATCCAGAGATAAAAATAAAAACAGAGCACTACATACACCCTGTAATTGCTGGTCCCTTAAAGTCCAGGAGGTTAAACCTCCGTCCTGTCAGTGTCTAGTCCACCGTCCTGCTCCACCCCCTTTGGGAAAACTCCTTTAATCTCCTTCCTCATCTGCACCTCTTTCCTCTCGACTGTGGCACAAAAAGATAAGACTCAAATTAGATTATTTAATGTCCCTGCCAGATATTAGCAGAAAATGAAAGAAACACAAGTCCCCTCCTTATCCCTGCTAAAGGTCAGGTTGAGGATCTGGTGATGTTTTTACGACCACTGACTTCTGTCACTTATACAAGCACTGGCCCGAAACTAGGATTCTGTTCCGACACGTTTTTTCTTCTGTCAAATAATACCTCCTCATCGTAATGTAAACAAGGACGTCCTGTAGAGTGGAGCCCATTTTCAGGTCGAAGACACATGGATTTAATTTTGGGCCAAGTCAAAATTGAACTCTGCTGAACCTGGGAGGTGTGTTTATGCTACACAAAACATTTATTCGATTTAAAATACATGGCTGTTACCAATGACGCCAGTGTTCAAACAGCTTAGAAAGTGCCGTTCAAAATGGACCTGTTATTCCACTGTGCACCACTAGATGGAGTCATAAGTTACTATTGTGCTCAGTTCTGTAACTTTTAGTTCAGATATACAGTATTATAATAATAATAATAATAATAATAATAATAATAATAATAATAATAATAATAATAATGTCACACTGCACAATAGCAATAGGCCAAGACAGACTGGTGTATGTGTATTAACTTTTTAAACTCTAATTAAGCAGTTTAAAAGGATATTAGACTAAGGAGCAGGATTCTCTTTCAAAATGCATTACCCCAACTTTTCTTTTTTTTTTTTGCTTTTATTTCATCAAACTACTTCTATATAACCTAAAATTAGCATCTTGTAGCTAAGTTTTGTGTCAGACATTGGTGACCATCCCTTATTCGAGAATGATAATAGAACTTCCATTAGACTCTTACAAGAATCAATTCATTTGGTTTTAACTAAATGTATGATTATAAGAAATGTGGCGCATACAATCTTTTGTTTTATGACTGTGGCATTGGTTGTCTAAAATTAGTTGATTCCATCACACTGTCTAAAACAAACAAATGACCAGTGCTTTAAAGCCGTGATGATTGATTTTGCTGCAACTACTCTATTCTACTCTAATCTCACAGTGTGACAGAGGGTTTAGAGACAACCAGAAATCCTTGTCATTGTTGTAAAAGGACACCAGAGTGAATGGTAGCTCAGAGTAGACACATGTTGTCATTTTGTTACTCCAGCCATTCGGGGTCAGAAGCCAGTGTATCTTAGTACTGTTGACTGTTTGTGGAATTGAGGTAACAGTAAGATAATAGTACAGAAACAGACCTGTTCTGAAGGTTGTGTTGCAAATTAGACAGTATTTTCTACATTACTGATGTGAAACAGATGTGCTTTATGTCTTGAGACGTGTGTGTTTGAAACAGAACAGGGATATTACTGACATAATATCAAATACAAAAGTGATTGTGAAACGTCTGAAATTAAAAACCATACATAAAGCTGCCAGTAACAGCTCGCCTTCAGATATTTCCACCTCAGCACTGAGTGTTCTGGAGAGCGCTCTGATTTACGCTTTCTATTTGTGCGACTTTCCGCCACAGATCACAGACGGACTGACAGGGCCTTCAGTAAAGATGCCAGATGAGCCGCTTGAATACGTGACAGGGCCTGCACTGACTTTAATTCACTTTCCATCCGAACTTAAAGATGCAGCTCACACACAATGAGTTCTCACAGAAGCTCGAACCGGACCCTGTCTGACGTCACTCTCAAAGACATCACTCCGGTTTATGGAATTAAGGAGTGGAAATAATCAGATTTTTGACCGACGGCCATGTCATTTCATTTAAACCTATTTAAGTCAAGCACGTGTTAAGGCTTCGTGACCTTCTTTCTACCTCCTTCAGTTCCATGTCTTCTTTCTGCGTTATTAATATTCATGCAGCCCATGATCATATCTGCCCGTTTGTGAAAAACCCTGGACCGCCCTGTCATAAGCTAACACATATGTCCTGACACGTAGCGCAGCGATCATGAGTCCAACAGCAGTTCACGTCAGGTTCACTCACAGGCTTGTGCGGTTTAATAAAATAGAAACAGACATATCCCCCTCATTTGACCGTTCCCATGGGACAAATTTATACAAACACCACAAGACATTCTGCCTGGAGCCTCAGTGCCTCCATTCATGTTGATCTACTCACCGAGCCTTATAAAGTGTGTCACTGGATCAAAAACACAATGAAGGAAAATGAGCTAGGACAAGCTGATAATTAGATTTGATTTGATGAATTGTCACCTTATTAATAATCACTATTAATCATTTAAAGGTCATTAATCATCACTGTGTTAAATACCCATTACCTAACACCTATGTCCCTCCAGAACAATGTGGAGTTATTGCTTTTAAATGAGGAAATCTTTTTTATCACCTAATAGCATATTGTGAAAAACAAGACATTAAAACCTTGCCTGGATTTTATTATCAATGACTGATATCAATGAAAGAGAAAGAGAATATTCAGCCTGTGACAACAAGCTTTGGCCAAACCTCTGCTCAAACGTGCTATTGGCCGGTTTGTAAACGGTTTGTCAATATTGAAACAATGCTGGCAAAATAAATAAATAATCTTGCTTGGAAAGTTGCTATTCAAGCGCTGGCTATATTACAGAGAAACAGAACAAGAAAGAAAAAAGGGAAGTTAAAACGTGTCCAAACATCGATATTGCATTCACCTGGTAATTCTTAGAAAGAAGGGTTATTGCAGGATCAACATTAGTTTAACGCTGAACTCTGAGCTAGAAGTTTAAAGTCAATTCTAAAGTAGTAACTCTTTATCTTGAACTGAAGGTGCTTTTGAGTGGCTTTAAAGTGGTTATGGATATGCAGTCCTCCAGTTCATAACAAATTCAACCTAGTTATAACTACATTATGAAGGGTTTTAGGTGGTTTAACTTGGACTTAGTTCAAATGGGTTTAACCTTGTTATAACTACATTTTGATGTTTTTTATTTAAGAGGTTTAACAAGGACTTTACATTGTTTGTACATTTTCAAATGACTTTAAAAACTACCTATGTAATATTCCCCTCGAGTTACCCTTCTTTGCAGTGAAAAAGTGCATCCAGACAGATTGGAGGAGACACAGGAGCAGAGGCTCTTGTGGGAGTTCACTGCTGAAACATCTGGACAAAGCCTCACAGTTTTTCTGCATGATGCTAATGTTATAAGACTTGCTTTTTTTTTTTCTTGTGGGAAAGATTCAGCTCTCCCTTGGCTCTAAACCCCATACAAAACTCTGGGAATGTTCTGAAATAGTTTGTTGCAGCCACAGAGGCATCTTGCCAAACTGTATCCACGCTGGTTGTGAGGCTGTCTTCACTGCTCGTTCACAGTCTGATGTGTGTTTTGGACTCATTTAAACATCGTGTGTGCATTCAGGTGTCAGCAGTCATCAGATATGAACGGGTCAAACCGTCTGCAGCGGTCCTATGGGTAAGATTTGATAATAACACGCCGGCTTGTGTCTGTCCAGCCATGTTTGCCGAACCAAATCTGATAATTGAGATGATAAGAAGTCTAAACATCATCTCGTCTGTCGATGTTTAGGTCAAACTGCACACACGTGTTTAAATACTCATTAATCATACTTCTCTGGGAAAAGTGAACTGCCTCGGGACAGTCAAGATCTAATGATGCTTAACATACTTTTGAGGTTTTATCCCCCAACAATTCAGCTTGGATGTCTTACATGATCGTTTCCATTTTTTAGATCCAAGGGGATAACCCTGATTTAGTCTTGTAAAGTAAATCTATTTAAGGATTGTTGCTTGAACATTCAATTAAAAATAAACTCAATAAGGTCTTCCCTGAAGCCGTGGGGCTGCATTTCATTGATTCAGGACGTTCCAAAGAAAATCTGTTGCAGTCACATATGGCCTT
The DNA here is from genome assembly GCA_024349245.1 of Neodontobutis hainanensis. Classification (NCBI taxonomy): domain Eukaryota; kingdom Metazoa; phylum Chordata; class Actinopteri; order Gobiiformes; family Odontobutidae; genus Neodontobutis; species Neodontobutis hainanensis. The sequence continues at coordinate 6,260,210 of JALDNG010000041.1, forward strand.
AGAACCCAGTGGACAGATATTTAGAGTAGCTTAATAGCACTGTTTCCGAACATCATTTATTTACAGTTTATGGTTGTCCAGGAGTAATTCCACCTCTCAGAACAAAGTGCTGTGAAGAGCCAAAGTCACACAAATTTGATTAGACCTGTAACTGTATTTAGTGAGATAAAAATACACTTTTGAGCCATAGCTCTGATAGCAGTCGTGTTGCTATCTGGAGGAGATTTTAACACAGCAGCTTTCTTGGTGGCCATTTAATTTGATACATGGATTGGTTTCACGCATGTCCTCGGGAAGACGTCTGGATAATGTCTACAACATTTACATTCATGCATGTCAGGAGATAGTCAGGCGGGGCAGAGCGTGTGGGGAGCAGGTTATGATGCTTAAACAGACATTACCCAATTTCTTTTATTGTATTCAGGGAAAACATATCTTTCACTTAAAAGAAATATTGTAATAGGAAGGAGCTGTTAAAAAAAAGACATCATCTAGGCTTTATTTTAAGGATTGTAATAGATGAAAAAAAGTCCATACTGGCACGCTTTGACCAGTGACATGTTTGCATTCATTAAGCTCTCCTCGTCTTCCGCTCTCAATGTAATGTCTTCTACTCACATTGTAAACAGAAACTACATGGTTTGTTTAAATACATTAAATCTGTAGGATATCAAATCTTAACTCTGAACTCAGCCAGAAGTTTAACGTATCTTGAGTTAGATTTAACAAAAGAGTCTTTAGCAGTGGGGGATTGGTTAGTAATAATAATAATGGTAAAAGCATCTGGACTTAGTTTTCAAGGTGAAGACGTTTCGTCTCTAATTCCAAGAGACTTTATCAATTCTGAGATCAACTGGTAAGAGAGCTGAGCTTAAATCTCTAGAGGGGGGAGTTTCCCCTGAAAACTGGTCCATCCTAAAGATAAGATCCCTTCGCACCGATAGATCAGGCTGTTCTGGTCTCATGGTCGTTTGTCATGAAAGGGAAGCGTGACTCCTGATGTGAGAGTCGTTAGTGACACTGGTCCATTCAGGTGCAGGGTCGTTAGTGTCACTGTTCTATTCAGGTGCTGTGTTTGTTGTTCTAAGGTGAAGCTCTTTTGTTTTAGGTTTAAGAACACTGTTGTAAATACTAGGCAATATGAATCTGAGGCCACCTCCTTTGTTCAATGAGGGCTTTTCCATTTTCACAAAAATGGCTTCCTTCACCCTCTCTCAAACCATCTGGCCTCTCTGGCCAAATTTCGGACATTGCTGTCCTCAAAGGAGTGTCCTTTTTCTTTGAGGTGGAGGTGAACTGCAGACTCAGGTCCAGGATTGGCTCTTCTGTGCTGATACATCCTTTTGTGAAGCTGTTTAGTTTCACCGACATAACTGTCACTGCACTCTTCACTGAACTGCATAAACACCATTACTCTGTTTGTGAGGGGATCTTATCTTTAGGATGGACCAGTTTTCAGGGGAAACCCCTCCCTCTAGAGATATAAGCTCAGCTCTCTTATCAGTTGATCTCAGAATTGATAAAGTCTCTTGGAATTAGAGACAAAACGTCTTCACCTGGATGACTGAGAACCTTCAGACATTTTCAAGTAATGCACCTTGGTTTACTGTGGCTGCAGTTGGGGCTATGCACAGCTTTTGACCCTTTTGGTGACGTCTACGGCAAAAGTCATAGTTTTACACCTCACCTTCTGTCTTTTTAGTGCATGTGAACAGCTATGGCTCCCTGCTGAAACATATTATCTATGAATAAACCCTGTAAGTAAATGTCTTACTGAAACTGAATCATTTTAGATTCATAAAATTCCATAAGATTCCATAACGTTTTAAGCAAGAATTTTTGCTCAGTTTGTAAACTTTGGGAAACAGTGGTGTTTTGAGATGACTGTACACTATTGAAAACATAGTTGTGGCGCATGTATTAGCCCTCTATGTCCTTAACTCCCTCATAAACCAGAACTTACCAATAAATACAAACTCAGACAGCATTCTCTCCAAATTCAGAAGAGGTGCTTAGATTTTGTAAAGATTTTCCTGTTTGCTCCAGTCTTCTCCTCCTTCAGACAGCTCTCTTTGACTCTAGCAGTTGGACAGTGATGGACAGAGACATGTTTGGACAGTAAATAGACTCATTGTACAGAAAACACACAGAGCGGAGCTGCAGAAGTTACAGGACATTTCTGTTTATTTGTTCAATGTCAGCACTTGTACCGGGGCATGTCTGTACACACAGTCACATCATTGTATTCTGCAATTAAAATGTGTCTCTAAAATGTGTTTAGCCTATGAAATGTTTAGATTGTATAATTATTGTTAGAAATAATTATAATGAACCATCTCTCATCTCTTAGCTGTTTTCTAGAGTAAGAAAAATAGAAACTACTCGATACATTACTTGTTTGCATATTTTCTGATAATGCATGTTGTAGAGAATATATTCTGTTGTAAAAGTTAACCATACAGTCTTATGTATTCATCATTTTTCTAACCTAAATCTCCCCTCATCTTCAGATTGTCCTTCCTGCCAAACCGGAGCTATAGTGACAACGGTCGAACGATACTGGGCAATGAACAGGAATCGCAGGACTCCGTGGGGACGCTATGAGGACAGACTTTTAAAAGAGAGCAATGACAACACTCAAAGAAGGATCCAGCCACGGAGCTGTGAGGACATCGGCTCACTCCTGGATCAGAGGCAGACTCCTTGGACACAGTCAGGACTGGGACAAGTTTCTGTGACAATGTTCTTCCACTTTTGAGTTAACTGTGACCAAACATCATGGTTTTATATGACTTTTGTGTTCGTCTGTGAGTAAATGTTGTAAGAACAGTTCACATCAGTCACGATTTATTTTTGTCATGTTGAAATGAGGTTAATGCAAAACTAGACTACACAGAATATTGTCAGTGTGCTCAGTTCTGGAGACTAAACCAAGCATGTGCTGATGTTACCGAGGTCATTGGATACACTCACTTACAGTATTTACATTCAGTCTAAGCACGGTCACACACTCAAGCTTCTGATTTCTGCAACAGATGTATTTCCAGAACTCTTCAGTAAATATGGATAAAGGTAAATGGAATCCATACATCTTTACATTCTGTTTAAAACTAGCACTAAACAGCGCTGGTCTGTATGGGTGTGTGCAGCTTTTAAATCTAATTGCAATACATGAAGAAAAGGAAAGGTTAAAGCAAAAGCATCTGGACTCAGTTTTCAAGATTAAGTCGTCTCTAAAGGAGTTTAACATGAAACTAAACATGATTCTCATCGTCGTTAACTATGAAAGGACAGTGTGACTCCTGAGTAAAGGTCAAAGGTCTGTGTGTGTGTGTAAAGGTCTAGAGATATAAGCTCAGCTCTCTTACCAGTTGAACTCAGAATTGATAAAGTCTCTTGGAATTAGAGACGTCTTCACCTTGAAAACTGAGTCCAGATGCTTTGGCTTTAACCAGAGAACCTTCACAGACATTTTCTAATACATGGTTTTATCACACTTTGCTCTGGAACATTATGGAGTAAAGTGCTTTTCTGCCCTTATTTATTTACTGTGAACTTTTTTTATTTAAACAAGGAGATTAATATTGGTTGAAAGCACTGAAGGAGCAGCGTTATAACTTATCATCTTCAAAACCAGGAGCAAAATGAATGTGATTATTATGAGTGGCGTGTTTTATGTTTATTGTTTTTGACAAAGACGGCGAAATAAACAGACTTTTAAAAGTGGTTTGTAGAAGCTTTTAATAATTATGAGCACATGCAACAATGCACTGGTGGATTACTGTGGCATAACACCAAATATCATTTTTGTAACTTTATGTTCCCGGGAGATTCAGTGAGAAGCTTTTTTTAAAAGGAGATCTGGACAAAGTTTCACCTACACATAGTCAAAATTTTAAAGACATTTTAAAATTACAGGAAATAGCAGCACTTGTAGCCATCTACTAAATATTACAGACCATAGCAGTATTACTGATTGTAGTAATCTGAATTTCAAAAACATTTTTAGGTTTCTGAGCAGATGAAAAAGCAAAGTACGTCATCATCTACAATCATCATTTTTCTGACAGATGGCAAACTGGATGTGTGCTATAATTTGTATTTGTTTTCTTCACTAAACTGTTAAACAGGTATAACTGAAAATTGAGCCAAGTATACTCAGGTAAAAGTACACAGTATGTTTAACGGAAATTGACTTTTACACATGCAGAGTGAAAGTAGGCCACATCCACCTTTGACCCCACAATGATGCTCTATAATGGCTGCAGTAGCTCATTCCTTACCCACATATCTATGCAAGGATATATACTAAAAATAATATAATTTAAATGAAATCTCATGTTTATAAATGACCAAAACAAAACATGTCTGTCTCCTCACAGCAGCATAGTGATCAGACACAAGCCTTTACACTTTATGACCACAAGAGGACACCAAACCTCTTTATCAAGTATCGTCAATGGTTATACATTTTATTTATCAAAGTGTACTTTTCAAGTTATATTCAAACATGCATCACGATTAAATGCTTACGCCCAGGTTCTGATATTATTGCATGGCTCTGAAATACATATTAAGCAGCCTTCATTAGAGTTGGCTGTGGCAGGTGGTAATTACACACAAAGCCTGCTCATCAGAGACTATTTGTAACTGCAAACGTGATTATCCCCAATCAGCGCCACGGCCTGCCCTGCACGCGCTCAGTGCGTGTTCGCAGGAAATGAAGCGCATTCATGTTTACGTTTGACCACGCAACTTTATTGTGTATCACAAAATGCAATGAGCAAAATGTCAACCCAAACACACGTGGAAAACGTTTTGAACACGCAGACTTCCAGTTTTACCAGATGGTACTCACAGAGAACTCATGGTAACAGAGAGACGGCACGTGTACGCATGCTCTCACAAGGACGAGTGTGGAAATGCAATCTGCACTTTCGCCACCAGACGTCGTTATATACAACAATCTACACAGCCCACTACCGCCATTAAATGTCAACTTCATGATAGATAGATAGATAGATAGATAGATAGATAGATAGATAGATAGATAGATAGATAGATAGATAGATAGATAGATAGATAGATAGATAGATAGATAGATAGATAGATAGATAGATAGATAGATAGATAGATAGATAGATAGATAGATAGATAGATAGATGGATGGATGGATGGATGGATGGATGGATGGATGGATGGATGGATGGATGGATGGATGGATGGATGGATGGATAGATAGATAGATAGATAGATAGATAGATAGATAGATAGATAGATAGATAGATAGATAGATAGATAGATAGATAGACTTTATTTAATTGAGTGACTAATTTCTGAAAGTCTGATTTCTGAAAGTGCAGATGCCATGGAAATGTTAAAGCTGTGGTTCTTTAAAACATGTGTTACCACGTGTGTCCACTAGATTGCGCTCTAACTCTAAACAAAATATCTTAAACCTCCTCACTGACTCTACGACATTTTTATAAGTTGTAGATAACTTTTTTTACTAAATAACTGCAAAATGACAGAAGATGGGCAAATCAAAAACACATCCGTGGAAACTGAGTGATCTTATGCTATAATTAAGTATTGGATGGAATATAACTGTGAAATATTATAGCCTAATGCTTTTACCTTGGGAGGATGTGATACTTGTTTTCTTGGATGCAGATGCAGATGAGTAAGCAGATGTCAGTTGTTGACATGCATTCAGTAATTGTTCAACTTACATTGTCTCCACAAACCGGCAGAAAAGAAAGGTTGACTTATAGATAAATAACTAGTCGGGCTCACAACAGGAAAATACTTCAGGACAGTCTACAATTAATACAAAAACCAGAATAAACCTAGATTTGCCTTTAATTTAGTTGTAACTAAAAGAGAGGATGGGGCCAGATTAATCCTGCCTGGAAACCCATCACGTACCTTTGAACACAGCAGGTTTGTTGTGCTAAAATGTTCCCCTGGTACATTTTTGAATAATCTGCAGATTCTCTTGAAAGGAGGACGACTTTTCCATTGTTCCAGTAATCTCCCTTAAACATTGACATTCCAGACCACCAAGCGGTTTGCTATCAACTCAAGAGGTTAATGAGTAGGAAGAAGCCCAAAAAATAGGAAAGTTGTCCAAAGGGTTATGAGTACTGTATTAAGAATATGTTAACCTGCCATAAGGTTATCAAGACAGAATGTTAACATAAAGTAAACTAAGATAAATGGCACAGGCAACATAGTAGTTGTCAACACTATTTTTTGGTTTTGTGATATTATAATTACTCTATAGATAAAAAGGCAACCGGCTGCACTTTTTAAAAAGCATTACTCATTCTGGACAGTTCCCCTTATGCTGAAAGACTTTATTTTTGGAAATGTTGAGGCAGTCATTTACCAACCATTTGTACCACTATCGAACTGAACAATACAAGGGACAAATGTTTTCACAGACGATTTTAGATAAGAGTGCTTTTATTGATGTATTGTAATCTACCGTCTTATCAATGCATAAACGTCTTGAGGAAATCTATAAAACTGTGTTGTTGGGAATTCTCAGTAAATACACATTTCCCTTAGTGTTACTCTATAATCACAACCAATCCCACATTAACCGTATTATTTTCCTTCATAACCTACACCATGCAAATAAGGTTGTATTTGAACGTAAAGTTTCATTACGGTATGTCACATGTGACAAGTGCATCACTGTGATTCTTGTAAGTAGCCTATAATATATCTGAAGATAAGCTAAATAACAAATGTTCCTTTAGGGATTCAGAGACGCAGAAAATGATGCCAAAGCAGCCCTCCTTTGAGTCTCAGCTACAAGCCCAAATAAGCCATTTAATTTTTTTGAAACACAGACCAAACAGAAAGCAAACAAAAACAGGTGGTGCCAAAATATGCAAATTCTGCCCTATTCTTTATAATGGAGACTCCGCGTGACCATTTCATACTAACGTCTTAATAGTTATGGTTTGTTTCACATAAGAACAATTATATTTGGTGCAGGTAATGTTGACATGTGTGGCTGTAATTTAAAATACTGTTTAAGCTTCAATAGACTTCAACAGACTTTTTTAAGTGGAGATGTTTTTGGTGTTATTTTGCTGTTTTCCATCTTTATTTATTCTGAAATTGTAACATGCACATTCAAAATTTATCTCACAAGTGCCCCCTTCATTTTGACTCCAGAATTACTGAAATACACCTTGTAGTTGCAGAGATATAGTCAATTTACTGTGGACATGTCCTTTTCGAGCAGAAACACCAAAAAACAGGCTCGGGCTTTAAGGGTTTAACCTGCTGCTATTGAAGCAGTGTCTTTAATGGTCTCAGATGAACTGCATTGCATTGGCCTTGTACTGTTCTCTGCTCAATGACAAAAAAGTTGAATCTAATCGAATATAACTAAATGTCTGCAGCTCTAGTGTCCTTTTTCTGCCTAAGTGTGTGTGTGTGTGTGTGTGTGTGTGTGTGTGTGTGTGTGTGTGTGTGTGTGTGTGTGTTTAAGACTTTAATCGTGCAGATGTGTTTATGGTCCTGGAGGCTTTTTCTGAGTCTGACACAGTCACCTCAGTATAAGCACTGCTCACGTTTATTTCCCTTTAGTGTCGGACCGGGTCACGCACCACCTCCTTCTTACTGTAACTTTATTTATTTCTAATCCTCTCTCATCACGGATGTATTTTACAATAAAATACTAACTTTCATCGTCCTTTTTTTCATTTCTATAAAGAGTTCATTAAGATTCTAAAGAGCTACACTAGTTTAAGGCTCATTACAAAGCGATTACAGAAATATGATCGCATTTTCTTTTCATATTTTTGTCTAAAACATGTAAACACATTGTCACATAGCAGGGTGAGGGGCAAATTAAAAAGTATGTTACTTACAACATAAACTGTGCAATGTAAACAAATTGAAAAGTGAAAAGTTTCCCAAAAGCTAGCTAAAATCCCGTCTTTTGCCCTGAGCCTGACGTGACAGCTGAGCTCACGAGCGCGCCGGACCATACCACTGTGTGACAGAAGAGAGGGGGGGGGTCTTTTCAAAACTTTAGAAAAATAAATAGTTTGCCGTCTTTTTTAATGTTTTTTTCTTTACTTTTGGTTTTCAGGGAATCCATCGCGGAAACTATTGTGACAATCTGCTTCTGACTTTACATCTGTACAATTTAGTCGTTTTCTGTAGAAAACGGGAGGAAAAAAAGTTAGTCCGCTAAGAACTTCCGTAATAAGGCACTGAATAAAATCTTACGGAATGTAACCGCGGAGAATGAGCGCAAACAGGTAGGATACTTGTTTCATCTTAGATTCTTATAACTTAACATTGTGGTAATGGTATATGGTGTGCTTTTAAATAGCCTAGCGCTTTTTTTGTACCCTTCTCAGCCACTCAGAGCGCTTTACATGATGCTTCCATTCACACACATCCACACCTGGGGCAGACAGAGAGGGGGGGCTGCTTACATCCTCCTTCGACCCCCACCACTCACCTCTACAATCACACACATTCATACACCAGAAATGTGGCCTGTACGTGCTAAATGTAGGACTAGCCTAAATAAAACATCAACTCTTACGTCTCTCAAGTGTAGCCTATACAGTCCGTAAACCATGACACAGGCACAGAGACAACTTATTAACATTTTTAATTAAGATTTGACTAGCTGGAAATATGTTCAAAAAGGTCTCAGAACAATCTCACTCATCTCCAAACCCACAGCTATTCAATTGATGTCAGGAGTTATTAAAGACCAAATCTTTTCCTCTAACCCTCTTTTTTCATTTTTCAGGATGTCCAGCTTCTAAAGGACTCTTAAGTTGAACTATAGCCTGTGTCAATATTTAGACTAGTGTAACACCTGTCTATGAAATATTTATTGTATACTCAGAAAATTACTTTAGAATATGTGAGTGATGTTGAAGTATATATTGTATTTTGATATAGCGTTTTCTCACCAATATATTAGGGGCGTGTCCAATGAATCCCGCGCTCACTTTCAGCGCAGGACCTAATCAGCACGTTTACATCGTGGGTTAAATAAGCATCTCGTTTACAACTCACATAAGAGCTGAACAGATTCTCTGAGATCATTAAAGACACTGCTTCAGGTTAATGTATGAAATTATTAGACATTGTATTGTATTTCAAAAGAATTTGATTTATTTAATGAACTAAAAAACATCCAAAGCTTAATTGTATTAAACTCATAATAACAGAACTGGGACAATCTCATCTTTTGTTCCATAATCTCACTCACTCAGCTATCAATACAGTTAAATATGTCATAATGTCATCTAAAATACACTATTCTATTCTCAAAAGAAAAAGACTTCACAGACTTACATTTCTGTGACAAGGTCCGTTACATTATTTTACATTTGGCTGGTAGTGTCATGACAAGCTCAGTGCCTCTTAAGCTCTAACCCTACCCCCAAAGAGCTGTAAACCTAGTGGAAACACTTTGTATTAGTTTAACCTCCACTGAGAAACAAGGTTTTGTTTTATATGCAATTTAATTTATTTTATGTTTTAATATAACCACATCAAACAATCTAAATCAATAATAAACTACAATCAAAAAATAAAAAAATAAGATTTTTTAAATGCTGTAGTAGATATTTGCCAGCACGCTATTTCAGGAACAACCAGTGAAAGACCTAAACTTTGTAGCTTCTGCTGTAAATAGAGTCACACTGAGCAGTTTCATGTTCACCATGAATGCTGCTGAAAAAAGCCATAGTTTTGGTTCAGATGGTTACATGGAGGCTTGTGTACTGCACAGAGCAAAGGGAGACATTTCTTATTGAATTTAAACTTGTTATGCTGATAGCGTGCACTCAGATGTGAGGAGTTTAGTTACCACAGCAACCACCAGCACTGACCCACCTCCCTCCTCCTCTCTCATCCCTCTCCCCTCTGTCCCGCTCTGCTCCCGTCTCGAAGCAGGGACCAGACCGAGACAATGCTTCTCCCATGATGCTTTGCAGGAGGAAGTAAGAAGCCGGAAGTCCTCTGTGCCTGTGTCTGAGCATCAGAGTCGATGTGGTGCAGAAGTACAGGGGCAGACTGTGGATGTTGGGGCAGGTAGCAATCAGCGAGGGATGGCCTATTCATCTCCTGGACCCCCTCGAGCTGTGGGTCCTGTCTGGGTGAGTGAGCCATAGTTTTCTTTGTCCAGTAGCAGGAAATAACTTGGAAATGTGGGGCAGACATGCCAACAGAAGGATGCTGCCGGTGTTCTTAAAGGAGCAGCGCTGTAATCCTCTCATGTGTTGGACTGGTTTTTGAGCTGCAGTAACTGAGACATATAAGCTCTAATTACAGGGTTTGAATTGATTAAGATGAATAAATGACCAGTTCCTTCATTACATTTTTATGATTCCATGTTACTTAATGTTCTGTGATAAGCATCATTGCACACAATTTGTCACGTCTTCAAAGAAATACTCACAATGAAGTCTTTCATCATACAGTATATAAGTCATACAGTGACAGACCCACTCACTTGAACACACGCACAGACCAGCTTTTGTTTTGGTGGAGATACCATCTTTTACTCTCTTTAACCCTCTTTTCAGAAAATCAGTTTTATCTAAGGGCTCAATTGTGAAATAGATTTTTTTATATAACAAACAGATAACTCAAGTAATACACGTGAAGGGGATGAACTTGTTACTTTTTGTCTTGAAATATTATTTGGATGGTTTGCTTGATAACAGATTAAGTTGTCGGCACAGTGGCAAAGTGGTTAGCACGCCTGCCTCACAGCAAGAAGTTCCTGGGTTCGAATCCCATCCAGGGCAGGGCCTTTCTGTGTGGAGTTTTCATGTTCTCCCTGTGTCTGTGTAGGTTTCCTCTGGGTACTCTGGTTTCCCCTACCACCAAAGACATGTACAACAGTCCCCCCCAAACACACATGGGGCCAGGACTCCCCTGCAAAAGAGATTTGTAATCTCAGTGGGACTATCCTGGTTAAATAATGTTTATATATATATATATATATATATATATATATATATATATCAGGGTTCGTACAAGGTGCTTAAAGTGCTTGAAGTACTTGAATTTGACTTTTTGAAATTTAAGTCCTGGAAAACCCTTGAAAACAGTCATATTAATGACGAGGTAATTGAAAAGTGCTGGAATTATTTAAAGGCAATATTTATGAATTTACAAAGCAATTTTTAAGTGTATATTTTTTTCTATAAAAAAAATTAACGCTCAAAATTAACGCCTCCGCCCATCCCCCTCCTTCTTCCCGCCTTATACGTTAACTCGCTCGTTCTGACATCACTTATCTGGAGCACATTTACGAAATGGTAAAGAGTAAGAGAAGAAATGCCAGGGAAGAGTACATTGAATCCAGCTTGGCTGGAAAAGGAGCCATATAAAAAGTGGCTTCTTGAAGACCCTAAAAGTGTGCATTGTGCACATTGTAAAATATGCCGCAAATCCCTCGAGATATCAAACATGTGCGAATCGGCACTGAAGAGTCACATGCAAGGGGAGCGCCATGTCAGTGCAGTTGCACGTCCGAGAATATTTCACCCCAACAGTCACAGAGCAACAGGTAAGCATTTTATTTTTGTGATTAATATTTTCAGTTTAAGTAAAGCACCATCCGTTTTTTTTCTGGCATTCTTTGGTTTGGTTATAGCATATGATCATGCTCTCATGTGTTTTTCAAACGCGATAAGAGCCAAAGTAGAAATCAATTCTGTTCTGAAGAAGCGCTGTCTGAAGAGGCATTCTTTGCTGCTCACACGTACACCGAGAGAAAGGCCGCTTCTCCTCAGACAGTGCGCGCCAGCACCGCATTGATTACTTGAGGACGAAACATAAAATTGTCAAAATGACAATTTTGGGGAGTATACTCGCAAGCACAGTCTTAAATGAGTTTCAAAGACTTAAATGAAGGTCAAGAGCTGGAAGAAAACAGGATTTGTGTCAGATCCGCGAAATGTGCGCCAGGTCTTAAAGAGACAGCTGTCTAATAAACCCACTGCTGTCAGTCTCAATGTTAATCAAAAGAAAAAGAGAAAATCACTTGCTGCTCTTGATTGAATAACATTTGAAGCTTTAATAAGGATAAATCTATATTTTAATAAATGTATTTGTCATGACCATGTCACAGTTAAAACTTTTACATTTTGTTTTTCTACAACATTAAAACGTATGCATTTCACAAAGATTTTTTTGTGCTCGAAGTAACTTTAATATACATTATGTAATAAGTTGTATACTGTATTTTGAATACCCTGTATCTGCAATTTGAGTGATAAACATTTTTACAATATAAACAATAGTTTTAGTGCAAGCAAGTCATTAGAATAAATTTAAATAATTACTTTGTAACTGTTACAACCAACACTGCATGCTTGCTAGATTGCCATGACTGAATAAATTTGGTGTAATTTTATTTGTACATCTTTTGCAGAACCGTAAACCTTGTGGAACATCTGGAGACTTGGATTCACATTAGAGTGTTCAATGACTGTGGCAACTCTAAGTATGAGAACACTCTACTCTAATGTGCTGTACCTTATTTGTACCATCTTGTTTATTTTTTATTCATCTATTTTCCTTTTTTAGAATTTAAAGTAAATAAAGTATATGTTTGATAAGTGAGACCTCTGATTGTAGTCCTTGAAAATCCCCAAAATAGTGCTTGAAAAGTCCTGGAAAGTCCTGGAATTTCATTATACAGTATCTGTACGAACCCTGATATATATATAAACATTATTTAACCAGGATAGTCCCACTGAGATTACAAATCTCAGTGGGATAGTCCCACTGAGATTTGTAATCTCAGTGGGACTATCCTGGTTAAATAATGTTTATATATATATATATATATATATATACCTGGAGACACTTACTGCGACGTCTTACTGCTAAGAACATAGCCTTACAAACTAACCTCAGCATATAATAAAAGCCCTTTTTATTGTAAAGTGAACTACTGTTTTTGTTAAACAACAGTATGTCTTTGATAGGGCTAGAGATAGTGTACATTTTTTAGTTGGACATTCAAGCTTCACTCTCAAAATACATTTTAAAACATGTGAGGTTAAGCTGTAGTCCCCCAGGTACACTTAATACAGTCAAGGCCTGGCGACTGGTACTGATTTAAAAGAAGGTCAAAAGTCACATTGTTTTTTTAACCCTGTGGGGGATAACCCTGGCTTCCATCCGGTGGTGGAAAGATGGAGGTTTTGCTGTATTGTTATTATTCCTTTATTATTCTGTGGGAAAATTCCTAGTTGGCAGCTACAGAAAGCACAGAGAGAACATGCAAACTCCACCCAGAAAGGTCCTGCCCGACCCGAGTTCGAACCCTGGACCTTCTTCTTCTAAGGCAAGCATGCTAACAACGTGGAACCATGTTCAATGGTTGGTCCATGCTCTTTGTTGGTCAAAAGCCGAAAGCAGGGGGTGGTCTAAGTTGTTCAGTAAACAATGATCTGATGGAAAGGCTGGATCTGTTCCTGGAAACTGTCACAGGCAGCTCTTAGTTGAATGAAACTGAGTAAACTGTAACCATGACGACATGTGACTCTCTTGGTACACAACATGTCTCAGTCCCACTGCCACGGTCCCACACCGTGACAGAGATCTTGTCTTTAACTGTAACATGCCCGGGCAGCTCCATCAGTTGCTCTCCTCCCTGACTCCTCCCACTTCAGCCTTCTCTCTCTGCCCTGATCACTGTCGATCCATTTAAGTCCACAGATCAGTGAAAAATAAAAGGCTGCACTCACGATAGGATTTGTTGTTGTCCCTTAATAGAGCCTCCAGTTCAGTCCTACTTGTCAAACATTTCCTATTTCTTTTTCAAATCCTTGTCAAAAACTGCTTGTACAGCCACCTCCATTTGTGTAAATTTTTGTGTAAATGATTTTGTGTAAATTATCCTGTTTGTAGTAATAATTAAAAAATAATGAAGTATCTGAAAAGAAATCCTCAAACAATAAAACAAAAAATATCAAAATTGTGAGAAAAGTTTAAGAGCTCCTATGCTATGCTATGTTGAAAGATGCCTTCTCCAAAAATACCCTAATGTCATTTGGACAATTGTGTGAAAAATTCAATGTAGACAGGATCGTTTCCTACTTGCAGATAAGAAAGTTCTTAAAATTGCGACCACTTTAGTCACATATGCGACTAAATTTGACATTTTCTGTACAAAGTGTGTGTGTGGAGCGGTAGAGACCTCTTCTCTGGTTGCCAAGCACGTGCCTCCTCAAAAAAAAGCTCATTGCGCCATTGTTTTTTGACTGGTGTCACTAGGCTTGATTGTTTTGTGATCCAGGGAGCGCAAAGAAGAAATGAAGAGGACTGAGATTCTGGAAGATTTTATTATTATTGTTCCTAATAATACTGAGACAACTTCAGCACTGGAGCAGGACAGCAATTTGCAAACTAAAAAGACATATAACTTTAAAAAGCAGTGGCTTAAAAAGTTTGAGTGTCTCAGGTACAAGAACTGGAACCGAGATGACGGGTCTAACCAGTCATAACACTTTAAGCATGAGAGATTAACTAAGCGTTTAGAGAGGGCTAAGAAAACATATGCAGAGACAAGTGAATGGAAAACAGGCTTTTCAACGTCAGCATTCTTTCATGCTATGGTAAACGGCACGTATTTTAGATAGTGCTTTACAAAAGTATTGTAAAATACTGCAAGTAAATATGTGATGGCAAAGGATGAAAGCTATACAGTAAACTCACTGGTGCTGCTTGTAAGAGCCACAGTATCAATACTGTTAAAAACAATTATTCACGGTATTAATTAAGTAATGTAATATGAACAGGTACAAATGAAAATGTTCCATTTAATAACGAGCCTCTGTATTTAACATGATTCTTCACATTACACTTACATATGTTCCATTTTAAAGCTGCAGTAAAACTTAACTGAGTGTTACATAATTAGTGTGCACTAATGCAGGCTTCTGTTGGAGCAGTGGGTGTGTGGGGGCTGCGCACTGCTGCCTGACGCTGAGTGTAAGATAAGTTTGGCTCAAAAGCAGACTGAAATATGTAAAACCTGTGGTTGCAGCCTTTATGCTACAAGGCTTTTCTCAAAGAGAGGCGTGGTGCTGTACATTAAGGTAAACATATGTTGTGCAATGTGAGTCTGCGCCAGTGTGCTTTGGTTCTTCTTCCATTGTTGTATTTTGTTTTGGGATTACATTAAGTAATCCCTGTGTTGTTAAACATGAAAACAAACAATAAAGAGGACGCTCCCACTGACATTTAGTCATTTAGCAGACACTTTAATCCAAAACGACTTACAAGTGAGGAAAACAATGGAAGCGGTTTTAACAACACAAGGAGACAAAATGCATGAGTGAACCAGAAACTAGTCAGTTAAAACCCAGCACAGTTTAAAAAGCTACGGATAGGAATTTTTTTTAAAGAAAAGGAAGAGATAGAAAGGAAGTAGAATTCAGTGTTGGTCAGTTCAGTGTTGACGGAAGAGATGTGTTTTCAGGCGTCTTTCAAAGATGGCTACAGAATATCCTGATCTTGTAGAGCAGGTAGATTACAGATCTCTGTTTCAAGGGAGTCCTGGCCAAGACAGCAGCACAGATTTCAGTCACAAAACATTAAATACAACACACAGAACAAAGGAGACAAGACAATTACCAGGTATAAAAGCATGCACCCTATAACAGTGGCAAGTGACTCCAGTTTTTTTAGGATGGATTTAACTAGACTTAGTGCCTCAGTTCCTTGAGTTTTAAGACTTGTTGTAAACTGTTCCAGCTCGAGGGGATTTAATGTAATACAATATAATGTAGTCATATTTTGGCACCTGGTGGTGAAAGTCAGATTGCAATTCCAGACATCACACTTCCCTTTTTTAGAGCATGTGAACAGCTATGGTAGCCCTACAGGGACATGCTGTTGTCTAAACAAACCCAGTGGAAATAGGGCTGGTGTGGATAACAAAATAACAAATGCTCTAAAAATTGTGCTCATCAAGAAACATACACATGCTTCTCCATCAGTGCTCAGTTTGTCTATTCTGGCCAGTCAGTCAGGAACAGGATCAGGAAGTAATCTAGCAGAAATCTACTGGGTTCTGTAGAGCTTTACTTGACTACATTTTCAAAATAGGCTGTTGCATTGAGCAATTACGGCTATTTTAAAGGTGCATTATGTAAACGGTTAAACAGTCAGAAAATGTTTTCAATAGTAATAATAATCACATCAATTAATATGTGATTATTATTAGCGCTAAGCTTATTTAAGTTTTATCTAGTGTTTTACCTGTTGGATGTATTTAAAAGCATGTGATCTATGAGTCTCTGTTCGATTGGTCATGTTGGAGGTGCAGGCCTGATAAAGTTGACGTGGTTAAGACGTAGAGCTGCCCTCTTGTGTACTTTCACACATGCTGCTTTCCCATGGATTTAATTAAACTATGAATATAATCATATATTTGTAGAGCCGTTATAGTATATATCCTCCATTTACTGAATGCACATTGTGAATTTCTGTGTGTTTAAATTGTTAAGAAGAATGTAATTTAAATTAGTCTTTAACTTACTATTACTACTTTAATTACTCAAGTCCTAATTTATAGGATTGATAAATAAATAAGGTCATACCCAGGTAATTCACAAAATATTTTTATTGGTAAAGATGCCAGGCCCCGCCCATTTTCAGTGAATGAGCCAATGAGTGGCTGAAAGGGCTTTCCTTATCTCAGTATTTATTCAGCAGCACAGAACTCCTTGGAGTTCAAATGAGAGACACAGACAAAACTTCGAGACTTTTCAGATATTTGCTGTAGGTACATCTCCTGACAGAACGGTGCTTTCGTTTGACCCAGGGATATTGACTCTGCAGGTGAGTAATGTTTTTCCACCTTTTACTGTGTGCACTTCAAACAGAGACTTCAGCAGAGAACAGTGTTTTTTAAAATCCAGTTTACAGTGACTTGTGTAGTTAAAAAATGAAATGTTAACTGTGAGTATTGTTACAAGGTGCACTGTGAGAATTGAAAGCGAGGTCAATAATCAACCGGCAGTCATCTGGGATGGCTGTCTGCTGTTAGAGACGAGCTTTAGAAGTTCATTCATTCTTTCATTCATTCAAGTGCATAATCTTCAACCTTAGAAACACAAGTTATTATTCCTTTTTCTTCACTTTAACTTTTACTCAAAGCACATGATTACCTTAGAGTTCATTTGCAAAAGCAGACAACTCAACAGACAACTTTTTATTAATTGTCAAATAAATATTTTATTCTATTATTTGTTGTAGATGATATCAGTCAAACCAAACTTGAGTGGCTTTGACCAGTTAGGATTACTAAAATAGATTTGGGCTTTGAAAACAGCGCTATGCAAAAAAAAAATCATCTCCGTTCACTGATTTCCAAAATGGCATTTATCTGTTTTTGCAAATTAACTCTTCTTATTTAGACAATCAAAACTATTTACCCCAATAGACCCCAATATCTTAGGCTTTATATTTTTAGCTAATTAAGTGTTGGTCCATTCTCTAAACAAGTCAGAGTCATGTGTGGTTCGAGTTCTTAATGTCATGCTTTAGGACAAGCATTGTCAACTGGTGGGTCGTGACCCAAAAGTGGGTTGTTGGAATGTCCTTTGTTGTTTGCCGAGTTTGTGGAATAATACACTTGATGTGTTTGGCAGAATTGTACTATTGGCTGAGACTGTCACTTGGACATGAAACAGAATCAAGGCAGCACTTTTTTTTAAATTTCTATTGCATTGATTCTATTGCACAATGACAAATTTTCTCCTGGTGAGACGGCACCCAAAGACAATTATCTGAGTAGAGTTGAGCGCAAGTTCTTGTCGACTTTTACTTTGACAGAGACACGGTTTGCTGATGTCATCGTAAAGGCGTTAATCAAATCTGACATGTTAGGTTTAAATTGCTGACACAGTTGTGAAAAGATGTTAAATGTGGCATTTCTTGCATGGTTCTGATCAAGTAGAAAATGTAAGTAACTAACTGAGGACTGCTTTATGACCGACCACCTCTTCTGCCTCAGTAAGTACATTTACAGACAAAACGCCCACCGACTGTTTGATTAATCTCTGTTCTTTTCTGTGGCCACAGATGAAAAGTAAACCCCGCTCCTTATAGAGCCTCATTACGGTCGTTAAGATGCACCGATGGGGTTCTTTTATATCACATGATTAAAGGCGAGCACATTGATTAGAAATGGTCACACTAACAGCTTTAATTGATTGTTTTCATTCCATTCAGGGCTGATGCTGTAAAGAAAAAAAGTACGGTCTTGGTTTCAAAAGCTCCGCAGTCCGACTTCCTCCTTCATCATGTGGAGCAGTGAATGAGGACAGTGTTTGTTTCAGTCTTGATCAGGTGGACAGCCTTTGTGTGTCAGTAGTTGTAAAGACAAATGTATGTATCTGGGTTACACTTGAAATCCCTGTGAACACGAGTCTAAATGTTTCTGATACACAGTGAGACATAAAATATGGCCCGTTCAGGAAGCGTGAAAAAACAAAAGATTCCTGTGTTTTTAGTTTATTTGAGTGGCCAGCGCAGCCGCAGGAAGTCCCATCACAACACATTGCATTGTTGTGGTGATGGCAGAACCGATAGCAGGCCACTTCTACTGTTTTATGGTTTTTGCGTAATGGTTATTACCAGGAGACACAGCTGCTACTGTGGACTGCTGAGGCCTTTATGACAGGGGCTTGATAAAGTTCTGTCATTGTTACATTTAGAATTATATCACAGCCATAAACTGCTTATCTACTGTAATGCACAGTTTGATTTGTCTGAAGATTTATTTGTGTCATGTGTGTTTCTCTAACCTTTTACTTGAACTGACATTTAAAAATGAATGAAACGGCTAACGTCTGTCACAAACATGCTTCAATGAGGGGCAATGAGTATTTCATTAAGACTTAGGTCATTTATAATAAATTACATTCTATGCAGTCTTAGCTTGTAATAATATTTCATTTAAAAGCCTTTAATTATTTAAAGTTAACAAGACCAGTGATAAATCTGCTTCAGGACTCATAGACTTTTATTGCATTTAGCATGAAACCGCTTAAGGGTAAACCAAAAATTGTCTTGTCTCCTCAAAACATTTTTCTTTCTTAGTTCTTGACATTTTAAATTTTCTTATTAGCCACCATTACATGTTTTTTAATGTGGCCAGCCTTTCTTGCTCTAATCATTTGTGCCATTCTGAGTCAATAAGAGATTGAACCTCACTCACTCAAATGCAAACCTCGTCCTGCTTCTGATTGGGACGTCTCTGATTGAATTTTGTAGTGCCAAGATACTGAAGAAATAATGATGTAATTAAACACTGATGTAATTTAAATACATGCTTAAGTACATCAATGGTATAGGAAGTATTTTAATGCAAACCACCAGATACACAAACGCTATTGGCTCAAGACTTGAGGCTCCTGAGGCTGGTCCAGTGTTCCAGGATGCTTCCAGTGCACTCACACTTGTACAATTAAGCAGTATGCATTTAAATAAAATAGAGCACATTAGATAAAACAAGGTTTTTGTAAAAACGGAAAGACCTAAAAGAGCACAAGTGACATTTTCAGAATCGACTTTATTCTCCCAGCGGGAAATTTGTCTTAGGATTAAGTGCTACAGAAAAACATTACAACAATAAATACAAAGCCATGAGAAGATCCCACACACAAACAGCAGAGTCACCGGTGAAATTGAGATGAGCAAAGGAAAAGAAAGCTCTTTTTGTTGCCAGATCAGGATAATAATCAATTTACTAGTTACTAATTAAAAACTAAAGGTGTGATCTCTGTTCGTAGGATTCAGTCAGCGCTTAAAGGACACAAGTTCACATACTCTCTCTTCTGTTTTTATTGGAAATTACATCAAATTTATCAAAAATGTTTGCATAATAGGTTTTTCATCTCTGTGTTTGTATATTTATCATTTAAGACTGTATCAGAATATGTCCATGGTTTTGGCCCTACTGGAAACTTAGTGAGCTGTCTCCCTTTTGATTCAAGCCCTTGCTATCTGGGGAAAATAGATATTTAAAGCCCTAAAAAACCCAGTAGAAGTTTTATTATGTCTTTTTCTTGTAGAATTGTCAAGAGTGAACAAACTGAAGAACATTCATGTTTCAACACAACCTTGTATAATAAAGTCTTTGAACAATTCATTAATTTGAAGTGACCTCATCATCTGAGATATTTCCATTGGTCCAGAAGTTTAAAAGCCTTTTCATTGAGTCTTGCAGTTTACAGTTCTTTTTTCCTGTCTCCTTATTGTTAACCACTGTTTATGTGTTTCTCCAGGAGCACAGCTGACCACTTCATCCCTTCACCGTTCTCACTCCACACCCTCCCCGGAACCATGGAGGAGGCCGCCAAGACTGTGGAAACCTCCCCTGTCCCTCCGCCTCTACTGGAGCGCCAGGTTTGTCAGCGACAATCAACCGCGTCCCTCCTCAAATCCAAAATGAAGCGGGGAATAACCTGCTCTGCGCCCAGAGTCCGCTCCACCCTCACCGGCTTCTTCCCTGTCGTGCGCTGGCTGCCCAAGTACAAGCTCAGAGAGTATGTCTGGGGCGACATCATGTCTGGACTCATTGTGGGGATTATCCTGGTACCACAAGCCATCGCGTACTGTCTGCTGGCTGGAGTGGATCCAATTTATGGTTTATACACGTCATTTTATGCCAACATCATTTACTTTCTGATGGGAACATCGAGGCATGTCTCTGTGGGGATCTTCAGCCTCATGAGCCTGATGGTTGGACAGGTGACACAAACTAATGAGTACTTCTCATTAAAAATATGATGGAATGTTAATCCCTATTGTTGTGTTCCTGCAGGTGGTGGACAGGGAGGTGTTCTTGGCAGGTTTTGACGTCAGCGACGACTCCAAAGCATTGCAGCTGGATCTGTTAAACGAGACACTAGACGGCAACTTCACAGTCAAAACTATCGAGATTATGGGCATGCAGTGCAAGAAAGAGTGCTACGCTATTATGGTTGCTGCTGTGCTCACGTGTATGGCTGGCATTTATCAGGTGAAATAATGTTTGCTAAAGACTTACATGAAGACTTACTCAAGCATTTGCAGGGTTAGCATTCGGTGAAAAGTAAAAAGTATACTTTGATTAAAATAAGAAAAAAATATGAGCTTTCATCCAATCTAATAACAAAAATAAACTGGTTATGATCTTGGCCAGTCTTAGGTCAAAATCTAAAATATGTCTTTTTAATAATTGAATGTGCTGTACATAAAACAGGTTCTATTGACAATTCTATATTACATAATGTTTGTAAGGAAGTGGCATTACAAAGAAGATCATTTGAAATGATAAGGTTTATGAATATGTGACAGGTTGGATAGTTGTTCAGCCTCCAGTCCACACAGAAATCGTTTGACCGAACACAAACCGAGACTGACTGTCAGGTCTTGTCCCGTTGCATCTCTAACAGGTGCTGATGGCTGTCTTGCGGCTCGGCTTCGTCTCTGTTTACCTTTCTATCCCGATGCTGGATGGGTTTGCCACAGGCGCCTCGTTCACGATCCTCACTGTCCAGGCCAAGTACCTTCTGGGTCTGAAGATCCCCCGTCACCAGGGCTGCGGCACGGTTGTCGTCACGTGGTTCTACATCTTTGCCAACATTCACAAGACCAACCTGTGTGACTTCATCACCAGTGCAATCTGTATTTCTGTTTTAGGTAAAATATGCTTTTATATAGAACGCTAATGTCTATAAGACCTAAGCCACCACTAGTAACACATTTGTGTGTCCATTCATTAAGCAACCACAGTTAGTTTTTTGTCTTTATTTTATACACATTCCATATTTTGCTTTAAAATGTGTTCAGAAAATTCTTCCGCTTATTCAGTTGTTCTTCACTTCAGCATTTTCAGCAGCGTTCAAATGTTCAACACAATTAAACATTTTTCATTGTCTTCAACCATTTTTGTTTGATCACAATTTGCTTTTTCTTTTATTTGTACATTTCTAGCTTAACAATGGATTGTGTTATGGTTGCTATGCTTCAATATTTGAGACAAAGCCAGTTGAGTTCATTCTTTTTTCAAATCATTTATCCATTAAGTATGTTTTATTACAACATGGTTTCTTCTTAGTGGCAGGTAAAGAGATCCAAGACCGCTACAAAGATCGTCTGAAGATCCCTCTCCCCACAGAGCTGGTGGTGGTGGCAGGAGCGACGCTGGCCAGCCATTTTGGAGACTTGAACGGTCGTTATGGCTCTAGTGTTTCTGGACACATCCCCACAGGCTTTATCCCTCCACAGGTGCCTAACTTTGGCCTGATTCCACAAGTCGCACTGGACGCCATTCCTCTAGCTGTCATCAGGTAAATTACAACCGTCTTTGTGCAAGGTTGGTATTTCCAAAGCTTCCCTTAGGCTAACACGTTTTCTTTTTGTCCTCAAGCTTTGCCTTCACTGTGTCGCTGTCCGAGATGTTTGCCAAGAAGCACGGTTACTCCGTTCGACCAAACCAAGAGATGCTGGCCATCGGCTTCTGTAACATCATCCCCTCCTTCTTTCATTGTTTTACCACAAGTGCAGCTATGGCCAAAACCATGGTCAGGGACTCAACGGGCTGTCAGACACAGGTGGAGTTCATTTTTGAAGCAATACAAAAGATCAGCTAACACATACTAGGGCTGCTAGTCAACCAAATCAAATGAATAGTCGACTAAACTCTCCACTCATCAGTCTAATGACATAATGTCACATAATTTCTCAGCAGCTGTTCTTTATTTGAACTTGTGTCTCTGTCTACTTTACTAATACACCCATCTACTGCTTTTCTAGATTTTAATGAAAGTGGAACATGTAACATGTAACATTTGATGCACATTTATTATATTTAATACAGCCTATTGTTGATTTAATCTTTTTCAGTCACAATGAACAGTTAACGTAGGCTACTTCATACTGTATATCACATTTACATTTACATTTAGTCATTTAGCAGACGCTTTTATCCAAAGCGACTTACAAGTGAGGAAAACAATGGAAGCAATTTCAACAACAAAAGGTAACAAAAAGCATAAGTGCACCAAAAACTAGTCAGTTAAAACCTAGCACAGCATACAAAGCTAAGGAAAGGAAATATTTTTTTTTTTTTTTTTTTTTTTAAGAAGGAATTGATAGAAAGGAAGTTAAGAATTCAGTGTTTGTCAGTCAGGTGTTGACAAAAGAGATGTGTTTTCAAGCATTTTTTAAAGATGGCTACAGAATCTGCTGATCTTGTAGCAGCAGTAGATCATTCCACCAATGTGGAACAGATCCAGAGAAAGTACGTGAGAGGGATTTTTTTCCTTTTTGGGATGGTACAACCAGACGTTGTTCGTTTGCAGATCAGAGGGATCTGGTAGGAACATAGGTCTGTATCAGTGAGTGAAGATATGAGGGGGCGGAGCCAGTGGTGGTCTTGTATAAAACATGCATTGAGATACAACATTACACATAATACACAAAAAAAGACATGAATGAGGGCTGGTATGTTTTTATTTTGTGGGGTTTTTTTTCTAGTTTTTTTTTTGTTGCAGGGAGATTTGAGTACTAAAATTAAAAAAATAATAAAATATAATAGATAATCTAAAATTTTGAAGTCTAAAATAAATTTAATTACAGTGCTAATTATAAACCTATTAACAATACCACTTGTCTTTGTCACTTCTAATTGTTACTTCTAAACATTTCAAATCCTCATTGACTGAAACTGAATGTAAAAAACAGTGCCTGTACACCATGTTTTTTTTTTTTTTTGTTTTGTTTCTTCTGTTCTCTAACCAAGTGTGCTCACAGGATTCAAGATGTTAATGTTGTTTACTTGCTTCTCTGTCCTGTTCCCTGAGTCCAAAACTAATGTGTGAACCTGACACCACAGCACCTCTCTGTCATTACGATGCTCAGTCACAAAGAAGGTTTTTGTTTTTAATGTGTTGAGACTGAAGTACACTGACAGAATCAGTTTAGAATATAAAACGAGGGAACTAGTTATTGCCTACACAAAACCGAAAAACATTTTTTTCCTCCTCTCTTTTCTCCGTCAGGTTTCCAGTCTGATAAGTGCCTTTGTGGTCCTTCTGGTCCTCCTATTTTTTGCACCTTTCTTCCAAGCTCTTCAGAAGTGTGTCCTGGCTTGTATCATCATCGTCAGCCTGCGGGGGGCGCTTAGGAAATTCATCGATGTCCCAGCTAAGTGGCGAGCCAGCCGGGAGGATGCAGTTGTTTGGATGGTGTCCATGGCAGCCACGGTCCTAATCAGCGTGGAGCTAGGTCTCCTGGTGGGAATCGTGTTTTCAATGATATGTGTCATCTATAAGACCCAGAACCCTAAGGTGAGTTAATGGACACCGTCTGCACCAACTCCGTCTCTGAGAATTGTAAGTGTTTTTTTACAGTGTTCCTCATAGTGTCACATAATCAACATTTCCAGCACAACACTATGGATATGTGCTGGTAGTGTAAGAAGTCGATTACGGTGGAAGATGGGTACGATGAATTAAATAAATAAAAACTTTATTAAAATAGCACCTTTCTGAAATTTCAGTGAAGCCGAATGTTCTTTAGGAAGAGTAAGAGCACTAAAAAAAGCTTTGTTATTAGTTTTTCATTTACAAGTAATAACATATAAGCAAGATAAATATATATATAAAAGCCATACATTCTCTTTTATATATTCTTTATGTATATGTCAATTGTTTATTTGTATATTTAATCATAACATCATGCATCTTTTGGTTTAAAACAGATAGAAATAATTGTTTTCCAGCACTAATATTTAATAATATAAATATGACATAAGCACTTCTTATTGCTAATATGTAAGGGAATGCAAAGAAATATAATTTTTAGTTTTTTTTGTTTTAATCTGTATGATTTAGCACCATGTACATGTAATATTTGGTAATGTATAACCCATACATCTGGCAAGGTTAGGGTTAGGCATGAAGGTGCTTATTTAACTTATAAAACAGGACTCAAAGGACTCAGAGTGCTCACATTATTCATTCACTCCACAGTCAGACACTGGTGGTAGTAAGCTATGTCTGTAGTCACAGCTGCCCTGGAGCAGACTGATGGCAGCCTTTGCGTCTACAACCTCTCACCGACCACCACCAAACATTGTCACACATTCATCCAGCAGGACAACTGCTTTACCATGGAGCCACCGCGCCCCGAGATAGATTTTAGATTGCTTTGATTGGTTAAAAATAGGCTCCTCATTAGTATAGTGGTGGGCACACAGGTTTGATTCCCAGATGGGGAGCCAAAACTCCAGCCACAAGTTGTCACAACCTTTGTTCTGGGCTTTGACTTATTTCAGACTAAATATGATTCACTGTAGTGACCTCTGAAGGAAGCAACTGATGGAAAATGTCTCTTATTGAAAAAAAACATGCTTACTTCATCCAGTCACCAACCAGGTATTCATCTAAAGTGTCTGCCCTTTGCAAACTCTTTCTGCTGAAGCCCTCCAGATTGTTCTGTAACAGATCAACAACTGGCAAGTCAGGTTAATTTCTGTCAACAGAAAGTTTTTCTTGAATGAACCTTTTGTAGCATGCTTTGTAACAGACAAATAATAACTTAAAACAAATTTATTAACTAAACGTTTTTCCCAGGTCTCTCTTCTTGGTCGGGCCACTGATACTGACCTTTACGAGGACATGGAGGAATATAAAAACCTAGTCTCTCCAGCTCGGGTTCACATTTTCCGCTACCAGGCCCCTCTGTACTACGCCAACAAAGACGCCTTCCTCAAGTCTCTCTACAAACGTGTCAGAGTTGAACCTTTCTTGGAGTCGACCAAACGAAAGAAGCAACATAAAAAGCCATGATATCCTTAAAGCAAGTCAGTGAAAACAGGGAAAAAACCAACGGAGAGTTTGTTGTCGGACTCCTCCAAAGTGCGCTGGATTTCCACACCATAGTCCTGGACTGCTCTGCCATACCTTTCATAGACTCAGCAGGTTTGAGCACATTACAATCGTTGGTCAAGGAGTATAAAGATATTGGAGTCCGTGTGCTCCTCGCCTGCTGCAACACGTCTGTCATCGACACTTTACAGAAGGGACAGTTCTTTGGGAAAAAGGACCAGGACATGAGCAGGCTACTGTTCCACACAGTTCATGCTGCAGTTGAACATGCTTTGGCGAGTGCTGCTGACGGAGAGAACAAATCAGCGGCCTCTGTGGTGTAGGAAACGTTACAGGTCACAAACATTGTTTATTCAAATGATGGTAACCAGGCTTATGGCCTAAAGCTAAATCATTAGATTGTTAATTTTTTTCGTTTTATTATATCTGACAAATAGGGCACAATAGGCTGTAAAAGAATTTGCAGGCTAGTTACTATATTACAGTCATGGGCATTTGAAATAGAGGACTAAGGACCTAAAGGAAAGAAAGGGGTTCTAAGAAGGTTGGTTCACAAAATTTACAACACCTTTTAATAATGCAAATGAAACGGTTCTGCCTTTGATGAGCTTTTTTAGCTCTTTGACATACGGTTCATGTAAACAACCTGTGCATACTGTCTACCTCGGAATGAGCATTTAAATATCCTTACTTCTGTTATAATGCTAAAGCAGTTTATTATGTTTTTACTTATTTCAAACACTGCAGCTTCTGTAGATCTAATGCTGATTGGCGTTAATTGGTTGATATTTTCTCTTAAAACCCTTGGATGAGGTCCACATGGCTGTAATCCAGGAGTCAAGCTGTCTTTAAAGGTACAGTGGGTAGTTTTTGGAGCATCTGGTGGCAGAATTCGTGACCGCAGTTCTACACCTCACACCACTTGCTTTTGCCAATGATGATGAACTGAATTAAACATATATAGAAAAGATATAGTTTTTTTGGAGCTTGTACTATTTTTAGACAAAGGCACTGACGCACTATTGGGAATATAGTATTGACTCGTGTTTTATTTTGTTACAACATTTTACACAATGCACCTTGGCAGCAGCCTTCCCAAACCATTATCCCCCCCACCTCCAAATTATTTCTTACACGAGTTAAACGCTTCCTGGCCTCTTTGTGCTGGTGCAGTGGTGCGTGGTGAAGCATAGGTTTTATGTAACTCAAAGGTTTGGATGTTTTTGTCAGTCCAGGACTCCCACTGAGACTAAGCCTTGACTGATTCTTGTCGTTGCATCACCCGTGTACTCTTGCCCTGTCCTGGTCACTCAGCAGGAGCTGATTTGTTCACATAAAACACTAGTTACACATTTCTGTGGACGTCTCATCTCAGGTACTAGGAAAAAGGGTAGGTTTTAGAAATCTTTAACAATTCTGTGAATAAACAGATGGCAGCTGATGATGCCAACGTGATGTTTTGTGATGGGAAAAAATTAACTTTATCAGTTGTTTGTCAGTGCCTTATTGCCAAATGTTCACTGTACATTTACTCATAGCTCAAAAGGATATTTCATGTTGTAAATAAAATGTTAACTGTTCAGTTGTAAATGAAAAAAATGACAAATATTTTCATAAAGTAATTATGATATATTGAATAGGAAAAAGAAATTGACTTAATCATGTTCAATAACAAATTATATTATTGTTTTTTTATTTTTGACAGTGTTATTCTCTGACCGACACTGCCTTGATGTGAAACACTTCAATTAAATCTGCATTTTTGTGAAAACACGTGTCATTAATCTATTCATCTGACTGAATTTTAAAGTTTGTCAGCATTATAAAGTTTTATCATAGATCTCTCTGGGCAGATAAGGTTTTAGAGAGTTGAAGCCTGAACACACCCACAAGTCACATCTAGATCTAGTACTCACCTATTCATTAGGGAATGAACTAAGTCTAATAGTAGAGTAATACAAGATGAATAAATGTTCAAACAGGCCACAGATTTATACCAGTAATTCTAGGTCTTAGGTGAAATGTTACATGACTTAGATAGAAACCAAACAATATGTGTTTAACACAAGGTATTTGGAGTTTTTTTCAGTTAGGGGAGACTTTTTTCATTTGTGAATATAAAATGGGCTGAGTACAGCATGGACTTAAGAACTGCATACCATGCAAAAGAGCAAAGTCTCAGCTATTTATTGTCTGTTTATTTCATTTTTTTTTATCTAGCTTCATTTTAGATTTATAGGCATTTAAATACAAAGATGGAAGTGTGGACAACTTACCCCATCACACGATGTGGGGTAAAATGTCACACTGGACTTTTTAAACAAAATAAAACAACAACAAATGTACTGTTGCTTAAAATTCAAGATTGATTTCAGTAATTTAAAACATTTTTTATTTATAAAGAGCTTTTCCACCTAGTAGGCACTCAAAGCACTTTTACCAGTGTTACAGCTGGAACACCACTGGAGGCAAGGTGGGTTAAGTGTGTTTCCCAAGGACACAACAATAACAGAAAAGTTACAAAACTGGACCAAATGTTAGATGGAACTTAAGTCCCGTGATAAACAGGAAAATGATAATAAATATATTCAAGATGAGTCCTAATTTGTCCACATTCAGGAAATAACAGCGGACACAAAAGAGGCTCAAAACTGCTATTTCACTTTTCAGTCAAACCTTTTGGTTTGGAAAAAACCCTGTGTGAAAACATGCCAATCTCCCCAATGTCAGTCTTCTGTTTTTACAGTTGACAACACTGTTGTTTTATATGAGAACAGATTTTGCAACACATGCCTTTTTTAATTTTTTTATCTGCCAATGGGTTTGCAGCGAAAAAGTCTCCCAATTTGGAGGGTTGGGAATATGGTCATTCTAGCCCTGTATGTTCTGGTTCTGAAATAACAGCGGTCACAGTTTGTGCACCATCTTCACTTTTAGATGCACCTTTAGTTATTTTATTCTACAACCAGAATTTACTTTAGTACTTTTAAAGTAAAGTGGCAGGAGCCTATTTTCCTCCAGTTGTTTTCACTTATAAAATGAGGTTTAAATTGATTAGGTCTTCTTCATGATTTACTGTAACTGAGATGTGGCATGTTTATGCTGGAAAGAATCCAGACACTCTCCGAGCTTCAGCCTCAAGTGACTTGAAGAGGAGGTGAATTACAGGGTTATAATGATTATGTGGTGGAGTGACCTTTAACCTGCTGATTCAGCATACGCTCTGAGTATAAGCAGGTAATATTCAATAGCTAGGTAAGTATTAAGTGTGACTAAACCCAAAATGACCGCACGCGCCTGGGACAGAGCGAAACAGTCGCGTGATGACATCAGGGTCCCCTCAGTGGCACTGCCCCCTACTGTTCTTTTATAGCTACAACAGGTTTGAAGGTGTGGGAAGCACTACTTCAAAATTATTTTACTTGTGCTTATATTATAATTTAAATATTTACAAAAGTTATTTAAAAGCAATTAACAAAACCCAACAATTCATGTACAGCATTCTTTATTCATTTTAAATGTTAAAAAATAGATTTTTTACAGAGGCACTCCATTACATTCTCATAATCACGCAAAGTATTCTCAAACAAACACAGAAAACCCAACAATAATGATATCTTTTACAAGCAGATCGGGCAGTTTATGACAGAAAACTGTGACAGAAAAAGTCGCATTGTCAAACAAAAAGGCAAAATAAAGTAATTTTTTCAGCACCTGGGTCGTTTGTTCCAATGTTTCAGCTCAATCCTTGTTCTGAAGATCATATACTGACCTTGTGGTTTAACAGCAATTCATACGTAATGAGGCATTTTGTTCAAAGTAGATGTGCATACAGTAAAAATCTGGCAAATTCATAAACACAAGTAAAACATATTGTAAACTATAAATAATTACAAAATGATCTGTAAAAAATGACCAGTGGAGTGCACCTCAAACACTGCACTGGACAATTCTGTCTCGAGATCCTCGAGCCAAGTACATTATTCCCTTTACGAGTGACACAACGATTCATAAATAAATGGTAGCGACAGCTGTTTGCAGAAGTGGGTTCGAACTAAAATGGTAAGAAAAGCTGACTAGCTTTGTAATAAAAATTTAAAAGTCCAACAAAGACAAATGGATTATTTTGGAAAAGATACGTTCAAGTGAGTAAGGGCTGCAGGACGAGCAACCCATAGTTATAGTATTTTATAAAATATAAAGAACGTGTGATTAAGCCCTAGAGTTGTATTCTGAGACTATTCTTTTATTCAGTTTATTCATATTAAGATGTATTGTGCACATAATCTTATCAGTCTGCATTCAGTTCAACTCAACTTTATGTCATGAAATTGTATTTTCAGTTTTAGGTCAGTTCTTTGTGATTTGTCCAGCTCATTGAATAATAAAACATAAGGGCATGACAATACAAAAGTTATTTCCAGTTAATGAATCATTCACTAGATCTGTACAAAAATAATATTCAAGTATTAACTAAGAAATTAACACCAAACCCTAGGTGTTAGACATTAATATAGTCGAGTCATGCATTGATCATACAGTGACACTCTCATGTCATTTTGTCCAGTGTGGCTATAATAATGTTGCCTGAAGGCAACCGATATCCACAAGTTCAGAGAATACTGGCATTTTACCAAACTACCGATGCCTTTGAATGAATTGCAAAGAAGGAACCTTGTATATTATTGTTACATTGCTATCTGGTTAA
This sequence comes from Neodontobutis hainanensis, assembly GCA_024349245.1. Lineage (NCBI taxonomy): Eukaryota > Metazoa > Chordata > Actinopteri > Gobiiformes > Odontobutidae > Neodontobutis > Neodontobutis hainanensis. Next base: position 6,290,828 of record JALDNG010000041.1, read on the forward strand.
AAATAAACATGTTCATTCACACAGTCAGCTGGCCTTGCCTGATGTGGACCAGTGCGTTCACTTAACTGCTTCTGGTTTGAGACGGACAGGCCTGACTGTGTCTGAATCTCATGATGTACACAGCAGTTTGGTGCCACCAGTAAAACATCCCGACCACGAGGACATGCCAGAGCTGGTGACTGGCGCCCAGGTAGTTCAGCTGGCCTAAAAGACACAAGGACAAAGAGTTTTCAGATGTGCCACTGCCATAGAAGAATATCAGCTATGAGAAAATTAGTGCTACACTTTTGTATTTCTGACTTGTTAAAACAGACTCACCTGGGAAATAACGTTCAGGGATCTTTGTAACATAAAAGAGGAATGCAGATCCAGCAATCAGGTACATAACGATCACACGGGGCAGGAAGAGCTGCACACATAACAGTACGAACAGTTTTCTCAGCTACATTGACAACAGTCACTCATTAAATACTATTCTGGGCTAAACTAAGCTGCACAAAATATGTGTTGGACCTGCACGACATCAGACGTGAACCCTCCGGTGAGCCAGACCCAGTGGCAGGCCGGGACCACACTGACTCCAGCCACGCAGCAGAAGATGGCCGTGCGTATCCTCTGCCAGCCGCTGCTGAGATAGTGAGGATGAACCTGAGCGCCGAAGACCGCCAGGATCAGGGACAGCACTGTCAACAGGTAAACCTGCCGCCAAAACTGAAGGAAGAGATTCAAGTACAAATAATTAGAATTTTATATACATTTTATTTTGGGGAAAACAAATCTGACATTTCAAAAGCACATACTACATCACAGTAGAAAGCATAGAAGATCCCTGGAACATAGCAGCCGAGGATGCCAACTGAAATGCCGGCATAGTCCAATGAGAGCCAGCGGCGGCAGGTTTTCTCAGACCGATGGCACGAGAACAGGTGGTAGCCCACTGAGCACAGCATGCACACCTGAAATCCAATGAAACATCCATCATTTAGTCATAAAAAACTAGAGCCCTGAAGAAAATCAGACATTTATAATAACTATAATCACATTATTACACTACAATATTTCACATTTTGATCTTACTACCACTGTCTCCTAACTCTTTAGTTACAACTAAACACAGTTTACAAACCTGATGCTGAGATGAACTGAAAGCAGCTGTAGCATGAAAGGCACACCTGTGTGAATGAGTACCTAACACAAATATTCCGTAATAATGCCATTTTTTTACTTTCTGCACCATTACTTTTTACAAGTACTGCATGTTGACGTAACATAGATAAGCAACTAAAGTTTTCTTCATGTTTTACCTGAAAGCAAAAGAGTCCAATAGCATAAATGACATAGTCCTCTCTCGTGGCTCCAGAGGCTGGCAGCACTGAAGACAGGTCATTGACCCCGAGCGAGAAGAAGAGCAAGAAGCCTAGCAGGTGGCTCCAGATGTTCACCGTCTCATTGGACAACATAAAAATACTACGATAGAAAAAGAGACAAATGATATCATCAATGACACAGGTTAGGAGGACAGAGCACTAATCAAAGCAGCAGGAGGATAGATTAAAGTCATAACAGTCACCTTCTGAGACAGAGTTTGGAGGGTAGGTGGGCCCTGTAGCCATCGGTGATGTAGGGGTTTTCTTTGAGGAAGGGGGGTATTTGTTCGTAGGTGTACAGTCTTATTCTCTGAGGTAACAGCACGGGCCAGTGGTGGTAAGTGCCCAGCTCGATGTAATGGGCCGTTTTCAACAGCTTCTGGGGCATTTTCAGCAGCATCATGGCTCTTTCACAAAGCTAGCAAAGGATGCTATGGAATAAAATAAAAGTAAAACAAATAAGCAAAACATTAAAAGCCGGATATCTCATGGCAGTATTTTCGCACAACACTTACGAGTATCAATATTATCCTTTCATTTTCACATTAATGTAGCCAGTGTTCAGCTAGCTCAGACGCACTTTTTACCTTTTAAACAAAGCTACTGTTGATCACAGCTCATAGTTAAAAAAAAAACAACTATTGTAATATATAACACAGAATATAGACACACAAAAACGTCAGATGAGCCTTTCCTTTCATCTCGCAGGCTAACGATGCTAAAAACTGTGTGACAGGGCTCACCATTATTTACAGTGCCAATGTCGAAGTCTTTGTTCAACCATTTCCAGTTGGCTGTCGGGTCAATCGTAAAATTAAATTTGCATATTGTTAACATTAGAGATATTTAGCCCAGCAGCAGCTGAATAAAAAATGTCTTCTTCTAAAAGATGACAATGAAACGCAATAGATAACGGCGCGTTACTGCCGCCACGTGGTAAGTATGGGTATGGCCGACCTAGATATTGCAGTAAATGTTGTTCAACGCTTACTGCACAAATGTATTTACATTTATATAACTAAAAAAATATTATCTGTATTTTGCTGTCAAGCAAAAGATAAATTATGTAGAGCTTCATCATTTAAATATAGTCCATACAATAGATATAAATTTAGGCAAATTAACAAGTAAATTAAAACAAGATTTCCAGTCTTAGTTTTGTACATTATTTAATTGATGCTGCTATTGCATTGAAAATAAAATGTTTCAAACATTGTACACAGATTGGCCTTTACAATTTGGGTGTTTGCATTTTGGTAGACTCAATGAACATTTGCTGCACGGTCCCAAAGGCCTGTATTCCCCTTGTTCGTAACAGTGTTACTTGTGGAATTCTCAAAGGCAGTTGTTGTTCTTGTTGAGGCACAGGTGAACATTGCACTGTTGGAACAGCCTTACCTGGACCTCGATGTTTCTTCATTTTAATCTCCCTTTTAACATCAGATGAAAGCCGCTCCCTCTTCTTCCTTGAGATATCCTTGCGTTGCATGCAGAGAGCCTGTGCCACTGATGTTGTAAGAGCAAGCCAATACTTTACAATGCCCATATTGACAAAAATTTTAAATTTGAAAAAATAACATGTGGTAGTTGTTTACCTTATCTTGATGCAATAATATGCAACAAGTGTATCAAGAGCACTAACGCCCCCCATGAACTTGTTGAACAGGTTGATGATACATAGGCATTCCACAGAAACCTTCCATTTCAATTTTCTGTCCCATCTTTTGACATCTACTTTTGAAAGGGACCATTTGTTCATCATTAAACAAATTATGGACCTGATTTTGAAGAGCTTATCCCCATAGTTGGCTGCCATGTTGCTGTTCTCATCTCTCTTGAGACATCCCAGCAGCCACCTGTGCTATTCGACAGTCCCTGGACCAATACATTCTTGATCTTGGTAAGTGTAAAAGACTGATGTACCAGTGCCAATACACTGCTCCAGTTCATTGTGATCCAATGTGAGGACACTACTTTAATTCTGTTGCATGTAGCACAGATAACTTTGTTGTACAATAGTATCCAAAATGATCAGCGTTAAAAAAAGTATTTTAAAGTGCCTAATGGGCTCTCTGGCTTCATCAGCATTGGGCGGATCACCTCCATCACTGTGTTATCTTTTCTTTGCAGTAGCAGCTGGCCTTCTTGTGCCGGTGGCACTGGTGCCAACAGATGAATCATCATTGTTGTCTGCAGTCTTCATCGCCATCCTCACTGTCACTGAGACAGATGTCATCACTTTTGACTGGAGGAACCCACTTCAAAGTCCACCAGGGCGCTTCCTGTAGCCCATTTAGTTCTGCCTGAAAAGAAAAGGAAGAAATTGAATAGTGTCAGAGTCTGTGTCTGATCTGTGTCCATCAGAAAGGTGTTGATTGAAATCCACTCAATGAACCGAATGTCAGATTTAATGATATAAGGAATACCTAAATTTGAAGCATTTGGTGTAGGCCTACAGTATATGCTCATGAATTCTACAATGTTAATTGCACCTAAATGCAAAATTAGGCAGTTTTGTGGTGATATCAGCAGTAGAAGGCTGCTATAAAGGCCTGATTTAACAATAGTTTAAAGCAAACTTGGAAAATAATACAAAGATGCTGGAGATACAATCATATCTAACCTTCAGTTTTGTTAAAAAAGGTATTATACCCTTATACAGTTTGGTGTTTGTACTGGTAATTAGCTGTTTTTGCAGTTATAACATACAAGTTTATACCTGAAGCAATTTTTCACGATTTTCCAGTAAGTAAAATAAGAATAAATGTCTCTGACTGAATATTTACTATTTAGTTTGCGCACCCAGTAAAAGCCATAATAAAATAATAAGTGGGCTACCTTAATGTACTCTTTTATCTGGATCTGGGTATTGTAATAAAAGTAGGGCCGCAAAGATGGAATAGTTTCTTGAACATTTAGGTTGTCTTTGACATGCATACAAGTGAACAACGCACTTTATTAATGGATGTCAATGCATATTCATAATGAAGAAACCACAATAGTAAAATTGCACTTTGTATTTGTCATCAAGAGTTTACAACATTTAATCTATACACAACTTTAGCCTTATATGCACATCCTTTTCTGACAGCTTCCTTTCCCCATAGATTAGGAATCAGCCGAGAAGCCGCTTTCAACCGGGTGTAGTTCACACTCCCACCGTTAGATGGCGGCAAAGTGCTTCCAATACGAGCCTTGGTCTGTGTAGAATGAGTGTGGCACAAGGATGCATCGGTCCTTATGACCATGACTGGTACTGTTCCGACATATGGAGGTATTATCCATGGGTACCTTACATACACCACCTCGGATCTATTAACACCGGAATGCTATCTTCTTTTTTGGCTTGAGCAGCTCCTAGCTGATAACTCCAATAAGTCACAATGGAGTTCCACCCATTGCCACAGTTCAATTATTTCTGTTTGTTTAATGCCTTCGGAGTTAATAGGCTATAGAGAAGGGACACGCCTTTAAAAACTCATTTGTTCTGGCTTTGATGGAGGCTGTTTTATTCTGTTTAACTGTTTCATATGAGGTTATTGCAGATGTTTTTAGGGTTTATCATATCTTGCCTTCACTGTGACGTCTCCTTTCTCCCAACACTGTTTTATGCCTTGTCATTTACATTCAGCCATTCGGATGTTCTATATGTCTTGGTGTTCGTGCGCAGAGCAATAAAGGCGGCGGTCATTTACACTAAAATTGAATTTGGCTCAATGCAAGAACCTCCGACTACACCCAGAAAAGTGACGAAACTATTAAACCACAACAGATTCAGAACTATTTAGGGGGATTTCATTTGCTGACACAAGAGCCTAGGTATGTCATTAGTTTGAGTTATGTGTTGTCATGATGTAATTGTTTAAAGTGATGAAATAAAGCAGTTTGAACAGCCTTGGGTAATCAGTGTCATTTGTATATATCTCACAGTGAAAATGGAAATATGGACAAAAACTAAACAAATGTGTTTCTGTTTTGTCACAGTGTTTGGTGAGTTGTTACACAGTCCTTGTAACACAACACTTTATTATCATAAACCAACTTTGGGAATCAACATTTTGAATGATGCTCGTGCAAAAGAACAAATAAATCTGACATGCCAGTCGTGTAATGTTTGACATTTCAGTTCTGTTTCCCATCTGCAGTGGATTTACAGAAACTCAAAGCACTTGTTTGTACTGACAACAAAACCTATGGGAAAGACAGGCGGCAGATGATGATCAGACTGGTGTATTGTGTCAAGTCAGTGAACAAGCAGATAATAAAAAAGGCACCTACACTGGAATAAAAGCAAGAACCTCTGAATGAATGCATCAATTTGGAACATAGTCTAAACAATATACATTCCAAGCATTTCTTATAAATAATTCAATGTTTAAAATCTTATTGCAAGGCGATCTTTGTGTTTGATACAGTGAACAATAACTTTGCTTTGACTTGAACAGTAATAATCAATTGGATACACCACCACAGGAAAACTGTTGCTTACAACTTCAAAGTAAAAGCCTATAGCATAGGGATATGTTCTTGTTTTGGAAACACACTGGACACATTATTGAATTCATCACTTTGTCACTTATGAGAAATGATTATTTAGATTGAACAGAGCACCACTGTAAGTCTAAAGGTAACAACTGGTGATAAATGAGCAGATTGCAATTCTATACTTTTACACTTTCCCTCCTTTTTAGAGCATGTCAACAGCTATGGTACCCCAGGAGGGACATACTGTTGTTTATTAACAAACCCAGTGGAAACAGTTTTGATGGTGATTTCATTTTAAGGAAACAAAATCAGTTCATTTTATAAATGTTATAAACGTTTATGCAAGAATTTTTGCTAAAAAAAATAAAAATACAAATAGTGCTCAGTTTGTCTACTGTTGGAAATTTTTAGAACAGAAAGTAGAGGATTTTTTCTTTTGGGTTCCTTGTACTTTAGTGGGGTACCTATTACTATAACTGCAACAAAAGATGAATCCTTGGTTACTGTCCTTGTAGGAGCTATTTGTCTGTTTTGTTATTGTTATTTAGTTAATTTACTACTTTGTTATTCAATTTAGTTTGCTGGTGCCCCTGGAAAGGTCTCCCAAGGCAAACCGGTCCTAAGTTATGGGCCAGACAAAGAGCAGTTCAAAACTCTTTATGGAGAATAAAATATCAAGGACCATTACATTGCCCGGTATGGCACAACCGGGACCCCACCCTGGAGCCAGGCCAGGGGTTGGGGCTTGCCTGCGAGCACCTGGTGAATGAGAGGGTTGCTTCCCTGAGTCTTCGGGTCGGGGATCGAGTTCTCACTGTTGTTTGTGTTTATGGGCCAAATGGCAATACAGAGTATCCGGCCTTCTTGGAGTCTCTGGGAGGGGTGCTGGAAAGTTTTATGCCCAGGAACTCTGTCGTTCTACTGGGGGACTACAACGCTCACGTGGACAGCGATAGTGACCTGGAGGGACGTGATTGGGAGGAACGGCCCCCCGGATCTGAACCTGAGCAGTGTTCTGTTATTGGACTTCTGTGCTAGTCACAGTTTGTCCATAACAAACACCATGTCCAAGCCGAAGGGTGTCCATCAGTGCACGTGGCACCAGGACACCCTAGGCCGGAGGTCGATGATCGACTTTGTAGTTGTTTCATCTGACCGCCGGCCGTATGTTTAGGACACTCGGGTGAAGAGAGGGGCCGAGCTGTCAACTGATCACCACCTGGTGGTGAGTTGGATCTGATGGCGGGGGAGAAAGCTGGACAGACTCGGCAGGCCCAAACGTACTGTGAGGGTCTGTTGGGAACGTTTGGCCGAGTCCCCTGTCAGAGAGATCTTCAACTCACACCTCCGGCAGAGTTTCGACCAGATCCCGAGGGAGGCTGGAGACATTGAGTCCAGGTGGACTATGTTCTCAACATCAGTTGTTGACGCGGGCCCTCGGAGCTGTGGCCGTAAAGTCTCCGGAGCCTGTTGTGGCAGCAACTCCCGAACTCGGTGGTGGACACCGGAAGTTAGGGAAGCCGTCAAGCTGAAGAAGGAGACCTATTGAGCCTGGTTGGTTTGTGACTCCTGAGGTAGCTGATAGGAACCGACAGGCCAAGTGGACTGCAGCCCGGGTGGTTGTGGAGGCTAAAACACGGGTCTGGGAAGAGTTTGGTGAGGTCATGGAAAAGGACTATTGGTTGGCCTTGAAGAAATTCTGGCGAGGGCTCAGAAGTGGACTCGTCCATCACCCAAGCTGGAGTCACCAAGATAGTTGAGAAGCTCCTCAATGTCAGGGCACCGTGGGGTGGATGAAATATGCCCTGAGTACCTCAAGTCTCTCTCAAGAGACTTGCTGACAGCTGTGGGGCTGTCTTTGCTGACAGCCCCACAGCTGTAGAGGGATGATACTCCTCAGTTAGTTTGAGTTTGAGCATGGCTAAGTTTGTTAGTTTTCTGTTAATGTATGGTAGGCCTCTCAAATCAAAGGCCTCTCTTCCCATGTACCCTGAACTGGTCATGGTGTGCATTTGATGTTTGATCAATGTCTGGATGCACTTGGTATTTTGTGCACTTTATTTTGAATGTCTTAGAGAAGTCCCATCGCTGTCACATGACCTGACGCACGCTTCGCTTTGACAGCGGTATGCAGCAGCTGCGCGCCCTGCCCTCTGCACTTCACCCCGCTGTCTCCACGTGAACGCGCACACGGTCAAGACAGGGCTCCTCACTCAACATGTGAAATGATGCCTCTCCGCTGCTGTGGAGCTTCGTAGCACTGTATCAAAGACTGCTACTGCTATGTAACGCACGGATTATGGCTGGGACCTGGATATGCGGCCAAATCCTTCTTCTTTTCACACTTTGGGTGAATCCTTCACTACATGATGGCGACGAAGCTTCTTGTGATGGAGCGTTTGATATTTATTTTGTGTTAGACAGGTGAATTCTGCATGCATTATATCCTATTGTTGATCTTTGTCTTATTGGGAGCACACCAACTTACTAAATTTAGTTTTGTAGGCTTCCTTCAGTGGAAGACTCGGTCCTGTCCATGTATGGCTCTGTTTAGTTTTCATGTTGTGCTGTTCCAGAATTTTAACTGCATTTATTGTAATCTTTTCTGCACTGCCTTGAGAGTTTTTCAGAGCACTAATGGGACATTCTTTTCTCATTAGAACTGTTATAAAAATGTTATCTTTTTGGCAGGTGTTAATTACAATTATTCAGAGACAGGAGTCATGTGTTGCACTTAGTGACAGAAGTTATGGATAAACTCTCTCCTGTTATAGTTACTTCATAAACCATCTGTCTGAACATTTACGTTGTCCAAGCATTGAAACTTCCTGCAGACGAACCTATAGAACATTCTAAAGTTGAGTCCTTAATTATAAAATGTGAGGGAGACTGTATATCCAAGTCTGTATTTCACGTCATGTTTGGGGTTTTGTCCTGTCATTTACGAGGCTGCGTGTGTCTCCACAGGTCGGGCAGTGTGGCAGGAAACTGGGGTGAGATTTATGGCTTTGTGGAGCAGCTCACCAACAGGTTTGTCAGGTCAGTATAATGACTTGCATTAACATTTTGCGTCTGTGACTAATTTCCTTTAAAACACTTTGCAATTCCATAAAAATGCACAATCACCCTTTAGACAATAGGCCAGTCTTCTGCTTGGTTCTTGGGGATGTTTTGACTCTCTTTTTTTTTTTTTTTTTCTTCTGAGTTTGAGAAGACGAGCCGTTACCTTCTTTTTATGCACCTTCCACTAATAACATAATAACATAAGGTAGAATTGAAGCAACATTAAGTCATGGAAATATATCAAATCAAACAATGACAATAAGTCAGTAGTAGTGGGCAGAAAGTAGGGCACGTCTTTTTCAGGCCACCAACTGCTCCAAACCCCGCCGGGTGCTGCTGGGGCTGATATCTTTAGGTTTAATAGTGGGTTTCTAAATCTGAGACAAAACTCTCGAGCAGATGTGGAGGGAGGGACTGACACTTCTGCGTCCCGTCTACTGAAGACACAGCTGGGAGTGGGTTAGAATTTCACCTCCACACCGGGTCATGTTTAAAAGTCCAGTTGGGATGTATAGAGTGTGCCACACACAAAACTATTAATTATGTTGAGGTTTGTTCATTCATAACATGCCATTATGTGATATTATGTTCTCGGTCTGAACTCGTGGTTGCGGTTAACACCATATTTTGTACTTCGGGAACTGAATTAGAGAGCCAAACATAGTGCTTATAGCCATCATTTAGGAGTTTATAAGCTGTGCATGTTGATGTTTCATTGAATTTTAACTTGTGTGTGAAGATTCTGTGTGTAAACCATATTAAGCAAGCATATAAGCAAACTGAAAGACTAAATGAAAGTCCTTGTGTTTCAGCCCCAGGATGAGGGTTTCCTACATCGTCTTTTCTGCCAATGCTGCTGTGATATTACCTCTAACAGGAGACAGGTCTTGACTATATATTTTTTCCCTCGGTTTTCCTGCATTGCTCAGCAAAAACTCACTTTCCCTTTTGATGACCCAGAAACTCAGTGCTTATCAGATTGTCAATGTTTGTGTTTTGTGGCTGGGCAGGACTGAGATAGACAATGGTTTGAAGATGTTGAGCCAAATCAAACCAGCGGGAGAGACCTACATGCACGAAGGCCTTATAGCAGTAAGTAAAGTCTCCTCTTTCAAAGGAGCTGTCACTTTATAATGTGTTTATTGTGTGTGTGCATGTATTTATGTGTAACCATATTATTGATAGGACAATAAGAGATTTATTATACAGTATACTACATTTATTTAGAGTTATTTATTCCCCAATTGTCTGACACATTTGCAAGTGTGAGTATTGATGGAGAATTTTAGTCTTCCCTTTAAGATAATAAAGGACTTTATTGATCCCACAGAGGAGAAATTCACTTGTACAGCATGTCTTATACTGTTAAGGTGCAAAAAGTAAAAGAAAGGTGACCATGCAAAAGAATATATATGGCCTTGATGTCGAGGGAAGGAGCTGACTTGAATAGTCTGTGACAAATTCTCCTTCAAGTATAATACGTAGCATTCTAGATTCAGTCATGTTTCAGTCCAAGTTAATATGTACTATAATATAGATAATATAATATTATCTCAGTGGAAAAACCCTACACACATGGCATCCTTTATGCATATTTACAAATATATTCAAGGTACAAACAAAATGGTACAGATAGTATTACTATTATTATACTAACACTCAAGCATTTGCCTATATTAAAGAAATAGACACATAGTTTTATAGAATAGAGACTAGTTTTTCCACACCTGACATGTTTGGTGCAGTTGCTCTGTGAGTTAGTGCTGCCGTACAAACCTCACTACACATCTAACATACTCTGAGACACCTTCAAAACAAGAGTTCTCTTCCTGCTGAACTCTGCTACTGTTTAAGTAAAGTGTGAACCCCAAGCTCGTTTAGACAACCGCAGATGTCCGGACAAGCCCAAACAAGGACAGCATTATAAATTAGCCACAAGAACGTCACATAACCTTTAGCTTTCCAGAGAGCGGCGCGCAGTGGTTCAGTTGCCCCAGCTATGCCCAGTTCATTCTGGTGTGTTTTTGGGCAAACGTTTGTTTGGTGGTGGTCAGAAAGGCTGCCACTTCTCCGTCAGACTGCCAAACACCACCACAGTGTGAATGTGGAGTAAATGAATAATAGACTTAATTATGAAGTGCTTTGAGTATCCTGAAAAGTGCTATATAAAATATTAATAATAGAAAAAAAAGGTGTTCTCTGAGGAGTGCCTTAGTAGCTTTGATAAAGGCAGTGTAGACCAGGGGTGAGCAAACTAAGGCCCAGGGGCCACATGCGGCCCCGTTGGGCTGTTCAATGTGGCCCACCAAGCCTTTACTAATATTTTATTGATGATTAAACACTGCATATATTTAGCCTTTTTCTTCAATATTTTGCAGCAATCAGTGATTCCACTATACGACATGCTCCAAACTGTAAATACCTTTTCTAAAGGCAAAATAAACATGTTTTTATTGAGCATACAAGAGTTCCCTGTGTTGGCCCGGGCCTTCCACAAGAGTTCCATGTTCTAATGTGGCCCTTGGGTAAAAATAGTTGCCCTCCCCTGGTGTAGACAGATAAGAAACATGACAAAGACATAAGCTGGTCCCCATTGTGTTATGTGTTATAAACAAAACATATGTCACTGTTAATTTAGTATGTGTACATTATAATGTGTTTGTGCTTAAGACTGATACTTTTTCTCACCAGAATGTTTGTCTATCTTTTATGTATCAGGTGTCAGAACAGATGAATAAGCAAAGTACAGCATCCTCTACAATCATCATCATTCTGACAGACGGCAAACTGGAGGTGTACCCGTATGACCTCAGTGTCAACGAGGTATCACAAACACGTATCTGTTTTTAATAAACACAAATGCCCTATGATACATATACTTTCGCTTGTATCTGTAATTACCAGTGCTATGTAGGCTCTATATGTGTCCCTGTGTATCTCCGCAGGCCGACAAAGCCAGAGGCTACGGAGCCAGAGTGTACTGTGTCGGGGTCCTGGACTTTGACCACAAACAGGTAGGACGCTCTCACTGCTGCCCTGCACTGTGAGAAAGTACCCTCTCTGTATTGCACTGATACTGCTGCTGGTTGAAACAGCAGTTTTTATTTGCCTTTCGATCTGTGTGTGAGCTCAGATGTGGTTACTGATTCAATGGGCTGTTGTTTCTGGCCCAGATGTATAGACACACACTGATACACTGAGTTACTTTGTTTTGGGTTCAACAGGAACTTACTAAAGGCAAAAAACCCAAATCTGTTATTTATGATTTATTCAATATTTCCTTCCTGTAAAAGCAATAGATGTTTTGGAGGTATGTTTTATATTTTAGTAAACATTCACAGACCATATCTTTCATTCCTGGAGGTATCGAGTTGATGAAAGGGCGAATTGTGTGGATTGATTCCAGTGTGTTCTAAAAGCTGTTTAAACGTTCTTCCAACTTCTAAACTGTGAAGAAAGAAAACAGTCATCACTCATAAAACTCAAAAGTGTATTCTGTTAATGGCTGTAATGCATTATAATAACTCCAAGCTACATCTGTCGAGTGTCATAGACAACACTAGGTCACCAGTTCACATTCAGCCATAACATTAGAAGCATTGAAGTGAATCACACTATTGTGTTACATGGGACCTGTTAATGGGTGGGGTTTATTAGGCATCAAGTCAATAGTTTGTTGTAATTAAAGCCTGCACACTTTAGCAGCTGACAATAAAAGTAACACATTGGCTATGTTCACAGTGCATTTATTGCACATGTTCTATGTCCTGTATTTCTTTTACATTTAATGTAAGAGTGCGTTGCCTTAATCCAGGCATAAACAAATGTTTTACACTGTATGAGATTGCATAGGAAAGCCAAAGCTCATGTTTAATGGGCTCACACTGAAGGTAGTTCACATATGGCCTGAAGTAAATAAAGCTTGTTTTTGTCAGCCCTGTGATCAACTGGTGATTGTCCAAGATGTGCCCTGCAGGCACCTGGAATATACTGCAGCCCAATATGACTCCTAAAGGATATGAATGAACATGAATGGTTGCATATGGTCTGGTCTATCCAATTGACAATAATGTTATTGCTAATCAATTAAAAAAAAATACTTCATATTTAATGTAAACATAACTAGTGTTTATTTTATTAATCTGTTTATAAATCCAAATAATAAATTAGTAAAGGAATGTAAAAATTATGGAAAAACATTTGACCAAATGGCATAATAGTACAAATTTCTAACATCTCCATTATGTTAAGCACAATCCTCACTTTTGAATCCACAAGTTCAGCTGTAAGCTACTGTGTCTTCTGCCAGTTAACTGGCCATGCCCGTTTTGTGGTCCGCAGAGGAAGTAATTACGTTAGTCCTTAATGAAATAATGCCAGGCGAGCTTCCTGTGCAGCTGTCATTAAAGACGGAGATGAAAGCTGTACTCTACGACCCACAGCTTTTCCTCCCCAAAGTACTGCTGGCTTAGACACAGGCTGAAGACCTCCCAGATTCTGAGTAGTGACAGAACGCAGCACTTTGCATCTGTAGAAAATGTGTGCCCTAAATGATCAGAAATTAGGTCAAAAGGCTGTCTTTATTTTTGTAACAGCTTGCCGAGATAGCGGACAACACAGATCAAGTGTTCCCAGTGCTGTCCGGTTTTCATGCCCTCAAAGACATTGTCAATAAGGTGAGCCTACTCTGGATCATTGCATAGAACATACATCTATAAATTAATAAGGAAAAGTCTGTTTCTTCTCTCAGATTCTCAAGCAGACGTGCACAGATGTGTTCACAATAGAGCCGAACAGTGTCTGTGTAAATGGTAAGTCCTAACTTTTTGTCCTAACCAAAAAGTTAGGACATTGTATTTTCTGGAATTGGGTTTGTACTATTTTTCTAATACACCCCCAGAGTCTTTTAATGTGGTGCTCAGAGGGAGTGGCTTCAGTGGAGCTAAAAGAACCGACGCTGTACTGTGCTCTCTCACTGTCAACCAAAACACTTACGGTGAGTATAAAGCCCCATTATACACTACACATCCTTCTTTATAACTGTTTATCAACAGTCAGCAGGTGTACATTATGGCTGTCGTGTAGTGCTATCAAGTTACAGCCGCTCCTCTTTCCTTATCAAAGTTGCAAGTAAATATTTGCCCACGAGTTCTCATAATGCACTTTGGGATAAGTTCATTTCCAAAGCATTACAATGTCCCGCAGTGGAAAGTCTGAGAGAGGACATCCTGAAACAGACAGTGGCTGCCTTTTATTGCTCTGTGCAGGGAACAAAGGAGACATTATGCAGTTGGAGAGATGCTCTCAGTGTCATTAGTCTATTAACAGATCGATGGGAGGAGTCATTTAACCCTTGTTCTTGTTTTTCTCAGTTCACTGCACACCATGATTTTATTTTAATTTTTATAAATCCTGCAGTTTTGTATCCTCTAACTGTTTTGGGTCTGTTTTTGTCCCAGACCAGAAGCCCACTGTGGTCAGAGACGGCTATCTGTTCTGCCCTGCTCCTGTTCTTCATGAAGTCGGACAGTAAGACCATGGCACACATAGATACTGTTTCCAAACCCATCTACAAAATCGGATTATGCCGCAGATGGCCAATAAACTCAAAACTGAACTGGCAGTCTGCATAGTCTTAAACCAATTACACTTGGGTTAGTTCCTACTATAAATACAAGACGGCATTTTTTTATTGTTATAGCATTGCTGCAGTCATTACTTTTCAGATTTGTCGTAATTCTTTCACCAACATAATAAAGAGTGGCCGCAAGAATGTTTATATTTATGCTGCACGGGTGGAGAATCCTAAAATACTTTCTTTCACTTTTATAACATGAGGTCAAAGGTCACATGTACGTGCTGAACCAGTTGTGAGAAACAGTTTTGGGCCAAAATAACCTTTGATATTGAGTCAGTAAGTTGATGCTGTATAACTTTGTAGATTTGAATGTAGTAAAGTTAACAGGGATTTCTTATTCTCTAAAAATATAAATTATTAATTAATTATTTTGCATTTACGGTTTTTAAAGTGCTGGCTTTATGCATTACTCTTATTAAATTGCATGGACAGAGGACTAGAGGGCGCTGTTTACCTACAAAAATGTACTTTTTATTGCTATGCATGAAAAGTTAATCCTCAGTTTTACTTTTTTTGTGTGTGAGTGGCTAACAAACAAACACTATTGCCAATCTTGCTTCTGAATCCTTCTTTATGTTTAAGATTTATGTCCTGTGTCCATTCATGATTTCCATTATTTCTCAAATCTGTCGTGACTTGTTACTTGTTTTGTTAATGTACTTGCCTTTGATGGTTACTTGAGCCATAATAATAATTAATAATAATAATATGTTGCTAACCAAAGTTGTAAGTTGCATAAAGATGAATAGAAACATAAAAAACAATTCAGACCATTTTGTTTTTACATTTTAAAAAGAAACAAATATAATTGTATTGGCCTCCTTATGCACTTATGGAAGACAAATAATAGATATTTATACCATACTGTCATTCTTTCCTCTGACAATACATACCAATACACCATATACACACACAATACATTCTTCTATGAAGGGTTGGATTTTCATGTTCTTTTAAAAAAGCTGGACACGTGTTGTATCCCATTGTTTACAGTGAGTTTATCTTGGACCCCTCAGTGTTGGATTAAAAATATCCCTGTGACATTTCAAGACTGAGCCAACAACTATTTTATCACTAGGTGTTGTATGTTAGTGTTCCCATCAGACCCCAGCACACTTTTGAGTATTTTTAGTTGCAACATGCAATATATTCTCAAACAGATTTATGGAGGGATGTTTTTCTTGTTTGAAGGTTTATTTGGAGCTGGACTGCCGTTTGATTAGTGTTTTCTATTTTGTTCATCCTTTCCAGATCACTTCAAGTGCTGGTTAGTCTGAACAACGGGCAGTCCTTTATCTCGAGTCCTATTACCATCTACGCTACGACATGTGTGAGTATTTTCCATATGATGCCAATTTTAAAACATGGAGATTATTTATGTAAATGGTGCAATCAGGAATGCTACCTTTTGGCTTTGTCCACACTACTGTGATCTTATTTGAAAAGGGCATTGTAAATTAAAAGCTGACTTCTTAAACACTCCTGTGATGTGTGTGTGTGTGTAAAAAAAAAAGAACAAATATTCAAACAACACTGTGAGGCTTAGCTTTTTTTGTTTTCCACTGGCCATTAGGTAGAACACAGTTGTCTGCGTAGTTACAGTATCCGTTTACAACACAACTCTCTACAACGCAAAAGATAGGAATTTTTAAAAAAGCAGCCTTGTTTCACAATAGCATACAGCTGCCTGTAATGTCATAACTTGGAGACTTAATGGAACTTGAGTTATGTGCTGGTATGTAACAAACGTATTTGTCTTACATGTGTTGTTTGCAGTCAGATGGGATGTGGGTGCTCTGGTTACTGCTGGCTCTGCTGCTCTTCTCGGGCTGGTCTTACTCTGGTGGTTCTGGCCTCTCTGCTGCACTGTGGTCAGTCTTTGTCACTTCTGTTTCCAGTTTACAATAAACACGTGCAAAAACCTAATGACTCAAACTCTTTCACGTCTTTACCTTCAGGTGATTAGAGACCCGCCCCCTGCTCGTCCCCCTCCTCCTCCTCCTCCTGTCATTGTGAGTGAATAATGTATCTCAATATCTTACATGGGGTAACTTCATTGTGCATATCTGGTTTGATTGATAGCTTATGATTCAATGTCTTGCTTATCAAAGGATATTTTTGGTAAAGTTGTCATAGAGCGTTGTATTTTTCATTTAATTTTCAAGGAGCCAGAGGAAGATTTATTGCCTAAACATAAGTGGCCTACAGTGGATGCTTCATACTACGGAGGGAGAGGACCTGGAGGCATCAAACGCATGGAGGTACACATGGAGATACATTTGTACAGCTTAGATAAATGTGTATATACAAGTGTGTGATGTTGGCGATTGATCCCTGCAGGTCCGCTGGGGGCAGAAGGGCTCCACAGAAGAAGGCTCGCGGCTGGAGAAAGCTAAAAACGCTGTGGTCTCTGTGCCAGATGACGTGGAAGAACCCATAATTCCCCGACCCCCACCGAGACCCCCTCCTGTCTACCATGCACCAATGCAGTCCAAATGGTACACCCCTATCAAGGTGAGAGGCTCGCTCTGTGTGTTAATGAAACTCAACTTAAGAACAATGTAGGGTAAGACTGAGTTAACGCTGCATGTGAAGAAAAACAGGGACAATTCTTAAAGTCAAGTTTAAATGTGCACAAGTCACAAACTTCAGATCTTTATTGCACAAAACCTACCTAGTTTATAATTTGACCAAACTCAGTGTTTTAGAGATTGGTGGTTTGGTTTTGAGCAGGTTTCATCGCCATGGTAACTCACAGCATTCTAGTTTAGGCATCCCAAATCAGAACTGGATTATCCACAATCACAGCTAACCTCATGGCTTTCTTTTGTTTTCTTTTGGCTATAAAGGATACACTTAATAAGAAGATGCACACAAGGACAGCAATGAGAACATTGCAAATATCCACCTTTTTGAACGTTATATCATTTTTATTTGCCAGGATTTTTTTAGATTATTTTTTTCTCCTAAACACAAATGTGTATGTTATTTATACAATTGACAGTGATATTACACATTTGTGAGTTTTTAAATCTATATTATCCTGTGAGCCTATAAAAAAATGGTTGTGTTAAATTATATGCATTTACACAATCAGCTAAGACTACTCAGCAACAGTAGTTAAACAAATGTATATTGATGCAAATTTCTCACAGTTGCTTGTACAAATGTCTGAACATTGACTGATCCTTGTTTAATGACGAACAGGGTCGTTTCGATGCACTGGCAGCTTTACTGAGACGGCAGTACGACAGAGTGGCAATCATGAGGCCAACGCCCCAGGACAAGGTAAACCTGCTTCTGTAAACTACTGTATTGTGTTTATATTTTCTCATTTGATTTGATAATTACATATGTGTGTGTAAATATAATAAAATCACTAATTCACAAATGACAGCTGCTTATTTAATCTCTATGTGTCAAACAGATCCCATTTTTATTGAGAATTAAATTAAATGTTGATTAATAATAACCTGGTTCATACTGTATACTATGGATTGACTGGCCTTTTGTATTTTATGCTCCTTTCAGGGACGCTGCATCAACTTCACCAGAGTTCAGAGTCACTGAAAGTGTAAAAATATATATACATTTATACACCACTGTTTTTCTGTTTTTGTGGGTTGTGTTGTTCACTGTGCTTTGTAAATAAATGTTTTTACCATTGTAAATATATTTTATCAGCATTATTCAGTAAACACACCAAAGGAAACACAGCTTTAATACTCATTGTTTATTCAAAAGAAAATATAAATTTCTCTTTGCACAAATACCTTCACTACAGGTACTCTGACAGGCGACACAAAAGTTACAGAAATAACATCTTTTAAAAATCATACATGAAAAAACACTTATAAAACATAAATGCAGCACAAAGTCACACAAGCATAGTTCAAAAAAAAAAAAAAATCACAGCACTCTCACATGAGATGACAATAAAAGGAATCCTGTTCTTATTTTTATGCTTCATTCACACCACAAACACTTCCCTATTATACAGAAACTGGTGTCTTTACAGTTTTTTTTTAAATGATTGCTTACACATATGAAGGCAAAATGCATCAAAAGTAGATGCACTGAAAGTATATGTTGTCACAATTAAATCCAGGACAATCAGCTAAATTTAGCATCAAGTGTGTAAGCAACTGCACAAAACCATATCTTATTAGCTTACAAAAACAGAGCCAGCCAACCAGCAACAAGCTCATGGTTAAACTTTACAAAAATACATAAAGAAAAGCCTTTATTTAAAACTTCCAATACAAAATACATCTTAATACTGTTTAGAAGGGAGACGCCCTAAAAACAGGGATTTCCACAGTCTCTAACACAATGAAGCAGACCCCACTGATGTACTAGAAGTGCACATGGAAATCCAGTTTATGGCACTGATCACAAACGTATAAGATATGTTTCACCAGAGGCATAAATCACCGGTCAAATCTTAAAAGTACATGGATGAATGTGATGCAGGCTCAACTGAAAGCAAATGCCATTTAAAGCAAAACACTCAATGAGTCAAGAATGCAGCAACACCATTCCAAAAAGTCAGCTTATTATTTATAACACAAAGAAACGTTTGACAACTCTTCCTTGCAGTGGGCCTCTCTTAGGTTTTGACAATCTTTGTTGAAGTGATAATGTTGTAATATTGTCCAGTCTTGTTGTTTCTGATCATCAGCCTCAGAGCCAGTCTCATTTCTCTAAGTTCCTTTGACAGAGTGTGTGTGTGGAAAAAGCACAGCTGAGGATCTAAAAAAAATAAAATAATACAGTCTCCTCTTGTAAATCATTAGTCTGAAAAGATCCACACATGGTAAGGTGAACTCCTCTGATATCAAAGCATGTCTCATGTCCTGATGGTTTAGCTGCACATATTTTTGTGTTTTGTGCATTTGTCCCGGTCCGACATTTGTATCTTGGGTGAGGGAATGTTACGCAAGTGAATAATATATGCGATTGGCAGTTATTGAACTCTGCAGTGCAAAGAAGATTGTCCTGGTTTAGGACCGGTTCTCTCTGTGCAGAAGGGAAGATCTGTAAAAGACATCAAAAATAAACATAAATATCGAGTAAATTCTATTATTGCCAGTTACTTTATCATTTTGAGTTTGTCTGTACCTTAGAGATCTCCGACTGTCCTTCTCCATGTTGTTCTCGGGTCCTTCACTTTCATAGGAAGCCAAATGCAGCTCTGTCAAATTAAAACAATACTTTTAATTTTTTCGGTTTGATCAAATATAATCCTATCAAAGTTAGGTAAGAAGTTAAAACAAATAACTATATCAATGTTGTGCACTGACCATCTTCACTGAAGACAGGCGTTGTGACGAGGTACTGGAGGATGCGTCGGTCTCGATCGAATGGACAAACCACCTGACGCCAAACCAGGAACTCGCTCACCTGCTTCGCCAACTCCCA
The DNA here is from genome assembly GCA_024349245.1 of Neodontobutis hainanensis. NCBI lineage: Eukaryota > Metazoa > Chordata > Actinopteri > Gobiiformes > Odontobutidae > Neodontobutis > Neodontobutis hainanensis. The sequence continues at coordinate 6,310,802 of JALDNG010000041.1, forward strand.
CAGTTTCTTTTGAGACACAAAGGACTTCATTCATCATGCAAAAATAAAACCTACTTAAACCCTGCTTTCACTTAAACAATGAAGTGATAAATGTTTCTAACACAAGGGGGCGCTGTTACTTTACAGATAAGGCAACTCTACTCATGTGTAACACTTACATAAGAGCAGCGACCTGTAGCCTACATTTATGTTTTTGGTACAAACACTGATGTGGCTTAACATATGGGTAAAACTGGAACACTTGAACTCTGAACTAACCTCGAAGTTGATGTGTCCATTGGGCAGTCTGCTGGCACAGCCTTCATTTAAAAAGTAAATGTCTTTGATAAGAAGACTGAAGAAAGGTATGACAATCTGAAAATTTTAACAAAATGAAACTTTAATCTCCGATTTCTTGTGTCATAAAATATGTGTATATTCACTTGAAAATCTGCCCTCTGACCTTTTCCTGGCTGCTGTGTGCCGTCTCTGACCGCTGGGTGGCCCCACGGAGCGCAGTGCGGTAGTTGCTGAAGTTACTGGATGGGTCCATCTGATGCTGAGAGATCAGACAAAAGTTTTATTCAACAAACATTCATGGTGCAAACGTATAAATAAATGTCGCTGATGTATCCAGACTACTTACCTCTAGGATTTCAAACTTGTCAGTGTTGACTTTGCTCCAGGTTTTCCTCAGTCTAGAGACAGGACTCATGTTCATCCCGGCTACAAAGTAATAAGACTGTTTTATTTCCTGACTACAGGGAAAAGCGTTCTCCGTGAAGCTCTTTGTCCAGTACTTACTGATAATGGCCATGAGGGAGTTGAAGTTGCCGATGTTGAAGCACTCCTGAGCCACATCAATGAAGAACTCTATGATCCGTGCTCTGTGTTTCTTCTTTGCCGGCTGCAATGAGAGACAGAAAAGTTGTCACTATATTTATTTGTTTTTTTCTGACTTATTTGACCTAAAAACATGTAAGGTGTGAAAATATCTTACCATGCAGATCTCCGTGGCAACGAGGTAACTGAGTCTGTTGAACCAATTGATGTAAGCCTCCAGGTTGTTGGTTTTACGCTTTCGGAAGAAACCCTGAAATAGAAACAGAACGTGAATGTCAGAACTTTCTTCACTTTGACTGATCATGTAAATTAAACCACTGTATTTGAAACAGAAGAGCACGTAATAACCACACTGAAAAATTATACAAGGATTTTGGAATAAAAGAAAATGTCTATTTTTGTCTAAATTTGTCTATTTAAATACTTTTAAGTAAAGAGGCTGTAACTAAATTCATGTACGAGTTAAAGTTTTGTTTCTAAATGGAGCTGTGATAGCCAACTCTTGTCACTTTGCTTATTTAAATTGGGGACTTGCACCAGAGTCTGCCGTGACCGTGACAGATGTTATTTTCAGCTCATTTACATATGATCTTTTTAAGGTCTCATTTTTGCGAGCCTCAGCTGTGTGCTGAACCTGTTTGGCAGAGAGACCTTTAAAAACAAGCCCAGTATAAATAAACTTGTCTCGGCCGATATGATGTAATCCCGGAGATTCATAGCTCTATTAAAAACTTACACAACACAGCGGCAGCCCACTCCACTCTAAACGTCCCTCTCTACACTCGTGGACCCCTTACGCTGACTCAACCGCTCTTTTAAACTAAGTGGGTCTTATATAACGGGCAGAGCATCGGTGAGGGCTGACATGCCACATATGCTCCGCGGCTAATTTCCAGCAGCACTGATAGGAGACTACCTTCAGCTGACGCACAGATGCACTTAGCAGCCCTTCACATAGATTCAAGACATGACAATGCCGCTTTCATATTACGTCTGATGAATTTTCAAATGCTTCATTTGAAAGAAAAAGCTGCACAAATCCATTACTGTGACAGCAAGAGCCTTACACAAGGCTAACTATATAAATTACAGAAAGGACACCACATATCTGCATAGGAAGCCACTTCTAATAAAATGAATTGCATTTTTCCTTTGATCAATATAACCATTGACAGGTTATGCTTAGGCATTTCTTTTTCTTTACACATAAGGCTGTGTCCTCACATTATATAGATTGCTAGTAACATATAAAAGCTATTTTAATTAGTGATTTGTAACACCATAAGTATGTCCTGAATATATAAGTACCTTTTTATTCTCTAAAGGGTCCTTCATGGCGAATGTCTGAATGAACTCCTCTGGACCAATGAAACTCAGTCTGTCCTAAAAAGAGAAAACATGAGGCAAAGTATGAGAATGATAAGTTATTAGGACTTAGTGTAATATACAGCAGCAATAAAAGCCTAATATACACCATTTAACCAAAGTGATTTATCTTTATATATAATAACTATTTGAATGAGCCTCACCACAGCAGAACAGACCACACAAAGGTTTTAGCACAAAAATAACTGTAAAAGCATGTAATAGCAAGGATTAAACTGAAAAGACAAAGCAACATAAGCAATAAACCTTGGAGCCAGCAGTCATGTGAACTTTCTGTGCACACCACTGAAAGTTACTAAATTTAGCTACACTAATTAAAAAGCCTTGTAAAAAGCAACCACACAAACAGCTTTGGAGAAATAACGCAAAACAAAATGACTTCAACAACACTCTAAAGCGGTTTCTTGGTTTAGCCTGTGCATCTTACCAGTTCGATGTGTGTGAGCTGCTGCGCCAGGATGAAAGGGTCGTCGCACGCGCTCAGTACGTCGTTCCTCTGACCCGGGGCCTGTTTGGTTTTCAGAGACGCGGGCCGCTCCAGTGCCACGTTGTTGAGAGCCGCCACCGCCTCCTCGTACTGGCCCAGAGCCGAGAGGCGCTTGATGAGTCGCTGGGTCATCTGCAGCATGGCTCGCCACGAATACTGAAAGCACAAGGTAGACGCGAAAAAATCATTAGAATATTTACCCCAGGGCCATAACCATACTACTACTAACAAAGAACAAATAACTCAGAGTTCAGCCCCAAAAGACAATACCGCAATAGAGAGGGCTGGTTCAACTAGAAGTATTAGTTTGGAGACTAGTTGAAGTAGGACGGATGCTATACTGAACAACATGGACCATCCCCTGCACAGGGCTTATCTGTATCATACACTGTAAATATTTCAAACAATGGGCCGCATCTCTTTTGTTCAGCTCTTATGGTTCTGTGTGTTGATTTTTGAAGCATTTTGGTTCATGATTTGATACTGACCTCATCCCCTCTGGCCACATGGTGTGTCATGTCCTTGAGGCACCTCATCATCCTCTCGTCTCTGAAGTCGTAGGGAAACGTCTCAGTCCACTCGGTCAGGAGCTGAACCAGTTTTGGCGCCACCTCACGGAAACGGATCTAAAAATATAAAATAAAGAAAGGTTATACATATACAGGTTAGAGGCAGAGTAATGCTGTACTTTACACTTCATTTACTAAACTGTAAAACATGTCAAAACGACTAGTGAAGCAGAAATTATATCAGTTAATGGCTTTATTTTTGTCTAGGGCTACAAGATAAATCTCATGATTTTTATGAATTCAGGGCATTAAACTAGTGACTGTATTTATCTTTCTGTTCTTTTTTATTTAATGTCATAGCGTTACCTTTTGATTATTTCCCCCGTGTTCTTTTAACCTCCTCTGTGTAAAATAATTGATAAGTGCTTTCTCTGTAAAACGAAACAGACTTTTGCGTCTATGTGGGTGTAAGTACTTGTAGGAGAGCGGCAAAACAGTGGAAGAGTGAAAGCGGTAATTACACCTTTGTAAGTGCGTGGCCATGTTTTGTCTAATTACCTTATCCAACAGAGCGTCTCCCGAGCGCTGCTGCTCCACACACAGGTGACAAACTCTGGTCATCAGCTCGTATGGGTGCAGGAAGAGGCGAGAACTCAGCAGGAAGGTGAACACGTACGACCTCTGCGATGCGAAGACGGACAAAAATAACCAAACCATCAAAGTGGGATAAGTTACAGCATATTGTTAGTTTTGATAAGAGAATCCTAGTCCAAACTTACATCAGGGTAGTAGTCCACTGTAGGAACCAGGTGCTGGATCAAAGCCTCAAGAGATGCTGAAACCAAGCTGTTGTCATGGTAACACATTTCTCCATAGCTGGCAATGACGCCGTGTCCGTAAACCCTGCTCTTAGGTGCAGACGAGTTGTTATGGCACGACTGTTCGCTGCCGCTGCTGCTGCTGGTGTGTCGGTACGAGCGGACGTGACAGGAGGTGCCGGGTTGTTGCCTGGGACTGTGAGGCGACACGTAGCCGTTGTTGTAGTGGTGGTCTTTCGTAGTGGTGGTGGCGGTGTGGGAAGACGAGAGGGAGGAGCTACGGTATGAGCTGTGCGGCTGGGGAATGTCGTAGGGGTTCTCGGCCGCCACGTAAGAGCAGTTGTAGACGTTTTCCTTGGAGGGTTTGGGCGCCGTGTTGCTGCGGTACGGGCTGTGAGGCTGCGGATGGTTGTTGTTGCTGCTGTACGAGCCGCACGAGTTGAACTTTCCGGCGTAAGGAGTGGTGGGAGGCATGATGACCTGTGGGAGACATGGAGTCACGGGTTAAGTTCCCTTATTTATTTATTATTCATTTACACATTGCAAAATTTGTAACAGGCCTTATCATCACTTGAGGCCTTGGTTTCAAAAAGTAAACCCACATGCCAACTTTAGGTCAGTTCTCTTTATTTTGAGGGGAATTTAGAGAAGAACATGCAGCTGAAACTGATCTGCCATTACTGACAAAAAGATTTCATTTCCCAGGTGGTGTTAACTATAAATCCAAAATCTTCCTTCTCAAAGCAGTTAAAGCCCGCAGGACAAGTCTGCAGTTCACTTCCAGTCATCTGTATCATCAAAACAAGGGTTTCCTTGTTTGCCTGGGCTACCTAACACGCAACGTGCAATGTGACTACTCCGCAAATCGAATCCGTTGGCTAAGCATGTTACTTACTCAGTTTTTCAAATATTACTGTATACTACACAGTGTACTATCTAAATCCTCTTAAGGAATACAAAATATTGACATCCTGCTTGCAGAGCTTTTCCCACAGCCTTCAGTTTGATGAGAAAGTGTTGGTGAAGTGTTGCTGGCCTCCTGCTCCTGTTTGTCATATGCTGCTGTACAGTGCAGTGACTCAGCCACACTGAATGTGAAGCTGAAACAAACACTTGCATGTTGTGAAAATACGTGTTGCTCTTTCACAAGCACATATGTAATTACGGCTAATCACATAATGTTAGCCCTCCGCTGTTTAGACCTATTGATTTGAAGCTGTTTAATGATACCTTTTGTGAAATTGACTTTCCTTTATTTGTTTCCTGTGAACAACACATGGTGCCTGCTTTATGTGCACATCTGTCATTTGTTGGAAACTTGTTTTGCACAGAGCTGAATAGAAAAGGTGGGGTAACAGATGGATGATCTCAAGACAGCCATGATTTTTTGTCTTAATGGTGTAGATAATTGGATGTGGAGTAAGCTGATCCGAGATCACAACCAAAGCATGCTTTAACTCCGGAGCCACTTTTATTCTGCTAGTGTTGTCTGTCTAGTAACCACATGCCAGGGTAAGTTGAGCCACAGCCCCCCTTCCCATTCACCAACACACACACGCATACATATATGGATATATACTGTGCCAGCAGGCAGAGCGCTGCAGAACCCAGCGGACATTTGTTTGTCCATTACAGCACCAACAGAGGAGTGTCTGTCTGAGCCAACATCTTACACACACACACACACACCCTCGTCCACAATGGCACCCAGCCCAACGCCAGACTCTCGTCCAAATGCACACGTCAGGCATAAACAAGTGACACATACACACACAAATGCACACAGGCTAATATACCACAGCGTTTGGCCAGAATCCAGAGTAAGCCCAGTGCCAGTCTGCCTTCTGAACTCTCTGATCTCTCCCTGCTGTTCTTCTTCTAACTCGGTTAAAAGATTAAAGTGGCTTTACCCTGCAGAAGATTCAATCCACAAACTTGGAGAGCTCAGGTGCTTAAGTCCCAGATAATTGTCTTTGATTTAATATATCAAGTTTGAATGTCCTTTATTCCACTTTTTCTAGTTTTTGTTTGCACTTAGAGATGACCTTAGAGAAATAAGGAAACTCATCCAAAAACCTGAAACCGATCTTGGTTTTTCCAGGCTGATTTCCTGAAGCATTGACCCGAATAGTTGCGGCTTTCCTGCTGCTGGGCTGAAATTTTACTCTCTCCAAATCATAGGTTGGGCTTCCTCTGGATGACTTAATAATGATATTGTGTGCATACTTACATACTGACAGCATTGTTTACATACGCACAGTAAAAGACTGTAGCCTTGCAAAAGACTGAACTGCAGAAATACATAAAAATATTACTCGTAAAGTATGTCATAACAAGGGCTTCACAATATATTGTTATCGTAAATGTCTGGTTATCACAAACGTCTGGTTATCACAAACGTCTGGGCAACATTGAATATGTTTCTCACATTGTGCTGCACTATTTCATGTGTTACTAAAAAACCACGCCTGCAGTGTGCAGTGCCTAAAAATATGAGAACCGTCTTAATCGGGTTCAAATTAATTGAACTTTTGACAGCGCTGCAGGCTGAAAAAATCTGCCACTGAAACTATTGAAATGTGTCCAAATGCTTCAAAGAGGCTCATCCAAAACACATAAATTGGTGGTTTTGGGCAGAGAGCTTTGGTCTCTGTTCTACTGAATGTGAACACTTCCTTTGTCTGGTTTTGGTCAGAATGAGAAGGTTTAAAAGCTTCTTTGGAGATTTCCCAACCCTGACTGGAATAAATAGATTGGGTAATCACTGGTGTTCATATCCACGCTTTATACGGCCTTATTTCTTCTTGTGAAGTAACTAAGGCTTCAAAGGCTATCTTTATTGAGAGGGAAAGATAAAACTGCATGTAAACAGTTTGTACTTTAGAAGGAGCATGTGTGAATCACATAACGTGGTTTTCAGAAGGTACACCCTGTTATATGTGGCCAGAGGAGGGGGAGGGACAGTGGGGGAGTTCTTCAACAATGGAGGTATTATCTCTCCTGTCATGGGTTTAACAACCACACAAAGACCTCTAGGAAGAGATCACAGCAGATCACAGCAGATCAGACGCACACAGCAGCTTTCCCAAACTCTGCTTACCGTCAGGCACTGTGTCGCCCCACCTCCACAGCCAGCCGGCCTGGAATCACACCATTAAACACAGCCCCCCGTCTGCCTGGGTAAGGAGTGAACACAAGGTGCAATGTGGCAACGTGGCCACACCTTTGTAGAATGCAATAAGTGAACAGGCATTTGTCCAGACAACATTGTTGTGCGAGTGTACAGAAACTCGTATATTGACGCAAGCACATAATAAAGCATGGGGCCACTTAAAGGTGGAGAAGGCAATTTTTGGTTTTCTTCCAGCTTTTTTTGGAAAAGAAAAACCAAAAGTGGAGTTTATTTTATTTCCAATTCTAACTCTCTTGGCATCATCTTATGTCATAGCTTTCCATTAAAAAAATGTAGACACTGAGGTAAGATATCAAATATTTAGTGGGGTTTTTCTTTATCCCCAAGTATCCCTATTGCTGCACACATTACTTACATAATATACATTACTAGCAGACTGTGGTCAATACAAAATCAATGTAAAGCATCCATATAGCATGTTGTGCAACAGTCTGCCACTAACCACATTATCCCAAGACCTAATGAAGTCAGGCTAAAACCCCTGACGATTAACAACAACAGCAGCTAAAGAGAAGATTTGCTCAAACACACCCTGGCTTTTGTAACCTCTAATTAAATAAGCAGGTAAAGCCACCTAAGAATATATTTTCAAAGGATCCCCAGTGGGTGATCATTGGCACACGGTAGGTGCATGGCTTGCCAGGAAAAAAGAGAAACAGTCACTTATGGAACTATTTGCGCCTGATAAGATGACAAGTAAAACCGTTTATCACAATAGTTATGGGCCGACGTGATGCAGTCCTATCTTTGTTCTACTTTGCACTTGTGTACTTTGGCTTTAATAAGTCACATCGCGTGAGGAATGTGAGATGTGCGTTTATCCCTTGTGATCAGTCAAATTTAAATTGGGTTAATGTCCACACTGCTCATAAAACTTACACAAGCTCCGGGAAAAAAAGTGCATACTGAACATTTTTACAGAGATGAACCGTTTGGTAGATTATCTTCCCCTAAGCTCTTAGTCATTTAAAATAATTCAAGCTAATCTAAATTAAGTTCTACTGCCTGGAGTCTTTGGGAGTTTCTAGTGGTATTTCCCAAACCAGTCCGATCAGGTGTTTGCAGATCAGGTGTGGTATGTCCTGTACACAGCATGTTGCCAGTAAGGATCTTTGGCCAAATCAAATAAGCCCTAAGATTTATATTCACAGTCATTAGCAAACATGTCTTCCAAAAACTTTCTTGCAAAGAGTCCTTACAACCTTATTACATGAGCAGAGGGGAAATTAGTTAAAGAAGGACTGATTACTATAAATGTGAAACTGAAAGGTCATTATAATTTCATACTTGAAGGCTAGGAGTCAGTAAGTTTAGGTTAAGTATCAAGTGTGCTCAGAAGGAAGAGAATGTACTGGTTGAAGTTCCTAAATGTTCCACATATTCCTTTTGTCTTAAGAGGCACAGAAACAAGAAACATTGCCAATCCATTGTTACCTCACTGAACATTATGAATGACAGCCAATAACTCATTTGGCTCTGAAAAACTGGTTAAGGTATTAGTTTGGAAACTCTGGTTGAAATAATGGAGCAACAGACACTGAACAACATGGACCATCCCCTGCATCCGAGTTGTAGGACAGAACATTCAGTCTATGGCAGATGAAGTCTGAATCAATAGATTATTGAATTTACCTGAAGAAACCTAACTGAATTGACACCTGCAGATTAATAAAGTTTAAATAAAGTTATTTTGTTCTACATGGCAGTCCAAGTTTGACAGCACCTATTCCACTTCAGTGTTTTTTGATAATATATTGCGTCTTTATCTCTGCTGCTTCATGTCTAAGGTCCAAAACCTGTTAATTCCAATTTCTTCAGCGGCATTTTGACCAGACAGAAGGCACCCTGTCACCTGCCCACACACAGCTAAACCAACGTAGTAGGCAACATCACAAATCACTCTACTCACTCCGCAGCAAGTGTCAGATGTGGCCTGCAGCCATTGTGGAAAACATCAGCTGTCAAAGCGCCCAGACTGGTTCTTAAACCTGCACCTGTATCTGAATCTGAAAAAGGCAGACAAACAGAGCCGGAAACACTCACTCACTCACTAACACTCACACAGCCACACAGATTGGCAGCACAGATATCTCTGGATTTTATCTGACCCACTGCTGGACCTGTTTCCAACAGTACACACAAAACAGGCACACGCACACACACCTGTCCCTTCTATGAGCTGGAGGCTAGTACAGTATTAACCCAGAGTCAGAAAGGATAAAGAGCCACATTATCTCCTCGGCTACAGGGATGTAATAAACTAAGCTGATCTGTGGGTCTGAGCTTCTCATTCACACACATTTTCTACCGAATAATCACAAAGAAAACAATTTGTCCAAACTATGTTCATGGTAAGTCCGGTGCAAAAATGTTTGGCATAGCTTTTAAAGATCAACATCAAAGCATGCTGGGCGCCCTCCAGTGGCGGCTGCCGACAGTGAATTTCCCCACAGGAATAATAGAGTAATAATAAAAATATATATATAAATAAGAGTGCCAAAGTCATTTTGGCTAGTTTTGGTGAGTCCTGTTTTCTGATTGGAAGAAAGGGGTGGGATACCAAAAAATGTATCCTCTAGTTAGTTGTGTAGCAGATAACTTAACATATACTTACTACTTGAACAGTAATGTTTGTAAATACAAATCATAAATCCTTATATATTACTTACTTATCCTTTCAGCTTACATATATTTTTACTCTTTATCACAAAATATCTCTAAAAAAAAACCCCAAACTGCAATGTGTCATCATTACTATTACCACAAGTGACAAAACAACTCAAACTGACAAGTATATCAAGGTCATTCATGCACAACATATACTTCACAGTGATAATCACCTACTCACTGTACTTGGCATAGATTATGCCTCATGCAATTTCAGAGCCAGAAAAAATATGCAAGCTGTATTTTGTGAGTTGCTAAGGCACCTTGTACAGCAATGGAGTTAATTATTAAATGAGTGAAGCACTTAATCTAAAACCATTTAAACAGCTTGTCATAAAGCATGAGAGCAAAGTGAGAGTAGACTCAGGCATTTCCCACAGCAAGCTGAGGCTCCACTGGTTTTCGTTTAAGACTGAAAACCCTTAAAAGCTTTTTTAAAGTCTGTTTGGCTGAGAGAACACACATTTTACATCGTTCTGGTTCTTCTCCCTACAGACAACCACACAGTCTGCTATTTTCCCCTCTTCATTCTCTCTCATGTCACAAACACACTGGGCTACCAAGCCTGTTCTGCATTATGGGCTTCTGCCTGAGTCATAACACAGTAAAAGTAAAAGCTGACTGTGAAAAACCCATGCTGGGTAACCACAGACCCATCACAGGTGCTGGTGAGTAATGTTTGTTTTCGTCCAACAGCCAAGCTAATTATAACCTCACATGGGAGCTAAACAACAATAACAAATGTGAAGGGAATAAAATAAAATAAGAAATGCATGTTTGCATTTGTTCCCCGTGACATTTCAAGACAATGGTCATCGTTACTGCGGTAAATGTAACTTGGTGATGCTCAAATCCATACTATGAAACTTTTTTAGCTCTAAATTCCACTTTACATAGAAACTAACATAAAGATCAATATTTTAATTTAATGTTAAGTAATAATACACATTTGGGACATGCATGATTCGTTTTACAATGAATAAAAATCCAATAAAAACCCGGAACAACGTACCTCTTTAATTATTCCGCTCCAATGTCCGTGAGAAAGCTCTTCAAATGAACGAAAAAGCCGCCAATATCCGCACGGTTTGGAGTTTACAGTAATTTAAGCCTTTTTTTCCCTCTTCACATCAACAAGAAACTCAGCGAATCTTCAGAAGTGAGTCAGTGCGGTCTGCTGCTCCATTGTTGCCCTCATCTGTGATATTTGAGTCAATTTGAACTCGCTGCGCTGCTGTAATGAGCCACAAAGCGAGGCGTATTCAAATGACTTCCACAGAGCCGGGAAAACTGACCAATGGCTGCTCCGAGGTGGGAGCCTCGAGGGGCGTGCTGACCAATCACAGTGAAGGAATGGGGAAATCGAACTCTTCTAACGATTTGATTGGATGGATCCTGGGAAATCCGCCTTTCCTTTTCAACCGCAGACAGGGGGAGCAGCCAATGTTTTTGTTGGGGTGCTGTGATGTGAAAAGGTATAAGGTTTCCACTCAGGAATGTGAATGTATACGGCTATAGGTAGTTCTCGTTTTTTATAATGAGGCAACAGAAATTATACTGTTTATATATAAAGTAATAGGTGAGTATAATATCCCTTTAGAGGACAAGAAGTAGTTGCCTGTTGAGCCTCCTACAATAAAACAAATGGTAGCACTAGACATTTGCGTTACAAATAAAACATGGTGGTCCAGGTTTTAGGACAATTGTATTTTCTTTATGTCAGCAGAAATAGTTAAGACTTTCCAGGCCCTTTTTATATTAAATTTAAAGGAAGATTATGGCCATGTGTGCACTACATGGAAAAGGGCTGCCATCATTCTTCATTTTATAATGTAATTGTGCATGCTTTGCAGGGGGAGAGTGTGCGTTTGTGCAACAGTGAGCCTTTTCTAATGTAGGTCATATATAGGTTGTGTGTCAAACCAAATTTGCCAAACTTGCCCAAGATCTGTTGAGGCTATTATTAAATAAAAAAATAAATAGAATTATCACTACAAAAAAAGTTAAGATTACTAAAATATTTTCTTTAACATAAGGCAGTTCTTATTCACAATTGTGGACACTTTTCAATTTGTGCTTGACCTTACCCTAATGCACTATTTTTATTGCATTAACCAACATAAAGCCAAATAGCATCAATAGTGGACAATAGTATTTAGATTATAACATACAAAATATAAATGTAACCTGCTCAAATAAAATCAGAATAGAATAACTAGTTCAAAGCTGGATAAAGTTACGTAAAGGTTGTATTTCTGTTGCTGCTTAGCCCGTTGACCTGGACCTGGATAAGCTGTGGCAATACAAATGAAAAGCTTATGAAGTTCATATTAAACAGAATCCGCTCAGAATGCAATTTGCCTTACCATTAAGGTTGTCTAGATTAATCCGTCCTAAGTCTTTATATGGCATGTTACACTTCTAGTGTGAACTGCGTCTGTGGATTTTTACGTATTCCCGCCGTTTATTGCACTTTTCAAAGTGTTAAGGCAGTAAAGTCTTAACAGTTTAATTGGACCTGTAGGCTACGTAAATGTTTTTTTGTTTGTTTGTTTTTTACCAGACTGTTCTGAGTAAATAGCTCTTTAAGACAGAGCTGCCACTGATTACTCAACAAGATCATTACAAAAAGCATTACACCAGACTTTAAAGTAAGACCATAAACAGTTTTAGCAAAGCCGGCGGTTATGGCAAAGTTGTAATTTACAGATTTTCGCTTACTTAAGGAAAATGAACACCATTAATCATCAGGTATTACGCTGCTATTTCACTAATGTGCGTAAATGCAGAGTGTAGGAAAAATAACTTAACGGCTCATGTTAAAAGAAGGTTGAAAATACAAAATCTTTAAAATATAGTGAGAGAAACTTTGATGTGTAACAACAAGAAGATGTTTTTACATTTCTGGAAAGGGATAGAGATAAAAGAAGATCTACTTTACTCTTTGTATAAAACACACCTCATCTCCTTTTCCAAATATTTAGAATGTACTTCAAGTGTATATTTTAAGTCCCTTCCAACGGTCTAATTTTCTCAGAATGATATGGTAATTAACTCAAGGTGGGTGCTCGCCATGTGCACCTCCTCAACTATCATCATCCACATCAGCATGTCCTTTTCATTGCATAAACATCAAATTATATAAACCATGTATAACTGCATGGCCGAACCCTGAAAGTTGTGGGCGACGTTGGTTTTTTCGATCACTGACGCCTCTGATATTCTGACACATCCCAGTTCAGGCGAGAAGAGATGATCTGTGTCTTTCAGGCTCCAGGGTTTTTCTCATTACAATAAGCCAACTCCTACACCAGGCTCCAGAGCGCCCTGCTTCCGGTTGCTATGGATGGTAAATGCACAGAAAGAAAAGTACGCCCGTGCACACACATGATGCATACAGAGGCCCTTCTGGATAATTGGCCCTGCCTCAATAGGGTCTTCTAGGATCTGGCTCCATAATTGGCTGCAACAGAGTTATAATAAGTTATTATTGATATCTGTCAGTGTCACTCAGACTTTCTCTTTTTGTTCAGGTGTGTGCTTTAAAGCAACAGATCAATCCAGCAAATTACATAAAGATAAGTAAGAAATAAAACATGGTCATAGTCTGTTCCAATGGCCCAGTATTACATTTTCTGATTGTGACTTATAACAATACTAAGATCTTTGCTGAAATATTCCACAGACGCCATGTACTGTGCCTCACTGCATTTTGAAGTTTAGAAACTGGCATACTATAGAAAACTATTTCTACAACAGTACTGAGCCTGTTTTTACAGAAGATTTTGATAATGTGCCATGGAATAGAGTCCGAAATCATAAAATACAAAGCTTGCTTTTTCCTGCCAATATGGCATATTGAGTCACGTAGCGTCCATCACTGGAAATGTGTAGATGGTCATTATCATTGAAAGGAAAAAAATATATATTCCCAAGAGTAATAACCAAACATAGAAAGCCACAGTATTATTTTTTTCTAAAATATTGCAGGCCATGTACCACGTAGCTTTTATGATACATTTAGCTTAGGAACTGGAATGTGTACGTTTATCTATTCTATTGGAAACAATCTGATGTTGATCTGATCATTCAATGTTTTTTTTTTTTTAATAAGGAATACAGAGCTACACATTTCCCGACAGTATGTCGGATCGTACACCCTGAGCCATGTAACGTTCTCCTCTTTATATGGTCACTTTATATGGTTGTTGAGAACTACAAACTGAAAAAATGAAAATCGACCCAAACTTTCTGTGTCTGAAAGTGTTTGGTACATTATTTAGTCCCTATTTATTGTTTTGTTTCTACTTTCAGCCCACTTTGTCACAGACATGCTGCTGGAGTTTTGACCCAAATAAAAACACTTCTTTAGCGAGATCTTGTATTTAATATGTCATTTAAATTAAGCAATTGAGCAACAGAAACACAACAGGACGGATGCTAAACTGAACAACATGGACCATCCCCTGCATTTGGCCTTCAAACAAAGAGCAGCCAGTGGACATATGGCAGATGAAATCTGAATCAACTAATTAGCGTTATAATTTATTTAAAGAGACCCAACCATTACATTTCTCCTTGACCATTAATAAAGTTGAACTGAATTGCAACAACTGTGACCAGGATGATCTGTCAAAAAAAACTACTAAATACAAAGCAACACATGGTTTTACAGCCATTCTTCAGAAGTATGTTTCATGGAGTTACGCAAACGTCAGGAAAATGACATTGAACAAAACATGATGTCAGTGGCCCCTGGCAGCGGCAGTGGACCAGTGTGCTCCAGCGAGTGTGGGTGGGATTACGGCGTGACAGCTGGGTGAGATCATTACAGTTCAGAGAATAGGGGGTAGGGATAAAATGGGGGGAGATATTTGGGGGAGGGGCAGACGGATGGGGCATTAAGCGTATTGGGGAAGTGGAGCCACGGGAGAGGGGGTCTTAGGAGGGGCTACATACCGACATTCCTTTCTCTGAAGAATAGACATGTTTGTATATTTGCTTAAAAGGCAAGTGAGTGTGAGTTTTATAAAGGATCTGTGCGGCTGGGAGACAATATCATAAGAAACATGCACTGATGGCCCCAGCCAAGGCTGAACTGACACTCGAGTTTGAGAGAAGTAGGCGCGATGTACATAAACAAGTAGGTGGGGGTGTTAGAGGACGACAAAGAGGCAGAAGGCGACCGGTGACTCACAAGCTTCCAGTAAGAGCTTTGACTCAGCTACTGGAAGCCCCCTGACCCGTCTGGAGACAACATGCACCAGATCTGTCTGTGTTTTTCATTTTTAGAGAGAAACAGGACGTCCTTTGGGTCAGAAAATGGAAAGAGAAGAATTGTGCTGGAGCCATTAATCTCTCTCTCTTAGAGCACAATGCAGTCTCTAAAGTGGATGAGAAGTGAAATACTGATTTTACACTGTAATGTCTTTTACCACAAATTACATTCAAAATCACTGTGTACCCTCAAAGTCATTTTAATGTTTCTGAGACGATGGAAAAAGAAAACTTAAACCCTTGTAGACTTGCAACAGCAGTGCATAAACAAGTTTTCAATCACAAAATATTACTTAATTGTCACTCAAAATCTCTTATTGTTCAGGTGTGTGCTCTCAGTCATTCGATGAATTCAGCAAATAATAAAAACAATGATAAAAACACGGTCATAGTCCTTACAAATAAAACATTACGACCATAGTCAGGTGAGAACATACAGAATATGCCAACGCAAAATCAACACAACACATTGTAAATATATACTTTGTGAATTTACAACAGCATAGTAGCACTCAGTTTTGTAATGTTGCATGTCATACTTATCCTGCTGCACTTCAGTGCATCAGTGTATTCATATATATATATATATATATATATATATATATATATATATAATGTATACATTGTACAGTATGTTTACATCCCTGACACACTGGGTTTATAAGCTTCTCAAAAACAATGAGACAGATGTGTATCTTCAATGCAGATGCACTAATTCGTTTTGTATCTTTCAGAAATAAATCATAAACAAAACTTCCGTCATTGTGTCCCATTAATGTGTGACTGCCTATCTGACATATACTGTAACTCAGCTGATGGCTTATGATGATTCATATTCCTGCAAAACCCCTGGCTTTTAAATTTTATTGCTGTTAAGAAAAGACCATTTTTCCATGTGTGACAGCAGTGACCAGTGATGACAGGAACTGCTGATCAGAAGCTCCTTTATGAGTCAGACTTGGCAAACAGCTGATGCCTGGACTACTGCCAGTTTGAGCACATATTCAGCAAATTGTTCCAAATTTGACTTTATTTTTGAATTGGCTCTGATTTTTTAGAGCGCAACCGGTGAAAGCAGGTTTTTTGGTTACATAAGTGATGACTAAAGTTTGAGCGTCAGTTGTCATCTGTGCAGCCTCCTGTGAAGGAAGGCATAAAGATGCATCTTGGGAAGTGTGAACTGCTGTCCGAACAATCGCTCATTATACCTAAAAACATGTTTGTTTTGTGTCTATTTTCCTATTTAGCTATTTAGATGTAAGGATTAAATTAAAGATTAAAAATAACACAGAATATATGTGTTGCCCAATATGGAGATGAATAGATGTGTAAAGCAACTGCACTCTGCTTGTTTTGACCATTTCCTCCTTTGTTTACTTGGGACTGACTAAATGCCTGGAGGTTGTTCAAATCCAGAGTAAACCTGGATTTGACTCTTAATCTATGATAAGCACTAAAAGAAACGATGGGACAAGTCGGCAATTTTATTGCTAAATATTCTGCCTATTATGTATTTGACCATTAAAGAAAGGGTAATTGACCCAGAAATCTGGAGCATGCAGAAGTTCACGTCGGCATCATAAAGACTGACCTCCCATTGACTATAATTCCAAAGACATGAAATACTAGCAATCATCATCATTCAAAGGTTGAAGTATAAGTATAGTAACGTTTTACTATAACATACAAAATCATTCAAATAGGTAGCCTTAAAGTCCTTTTGATAGTTCTGTAATATGAAAAGTAATCTTTCTTTAACAGACAGTTTTCCATATATTGTACTATGCAACGGCATCATCATCCCAACTCTTCTCACATTTTACACACGTGAGATTCAAGTTGAGATGTAACAGACCTATACGCGCAAATACGTGGTTAGACTCTACAAGCCTGTGTGTTTTTCCTCAACCTCACCTCCAGAAATGTGTCATTTATTCTTTATTAAGTTCACTACTCCTTTTGTGGCTGTTAGCATCACTAGCTATTGCAGCTGCAGCTGACTCTGTGAGAGCCATACTTGAGCTTTGTCACGCTCCAATTTGGGTCAGTACCAGATTTGGGTCACAATTTGCTATTCACATACAACAAAGGTAATGTTAACAGATTAATGTAAAAATAGGATTGGCAGACATCTTGTAACTGGCTGAGACCAGGGAGTGACAAGCTTCTCAAACTCTTCTTTCAAGCATGGTAATCATTTGTGTTTACTTAGTGTGCTGTATTCTATGGCTTTTATCATGAGGCATTATTTTCTGCTGTTTTTGGAAATTCTAGGTTTTATTTGGTGTTTAGCCACATGAGAAAAGTTTCCTCATTAGCAAATTCAATTTCTCAACACAATACGACAGAGAAACCCATGTTTTTGCTTGGCCATTGACCTACAGATTTTCCATTTTTCACCTACCCAACCACCTTTTATTATGAAACTTGTGTGATCCGAGTGATGAATGGTGCTCGGACAGAGAGTCCGTTTCCTGGATGTGCCCTGAACTTCCATGTCACACAGGCAGATATCCTCTGAGGATGGGAGGTATGCTCACATTAACTTTCACCTAGACCCACACACATCCTCTTTGTTAGAAAAAACATTGCATTGACCTACATCTGCTTTACATTACTCAACCTATAGGAGACAAAGCTTAAACATAGGGCAAAGGTATGCATTTTAAAGCTTTGTAAGGTGTTACACTGACCTTTGAAGCTTAACCTGTGCTCATACATTCCAATAATCTAAAGTCACAGTCCATTAAAGTGGGCTCATGAAATATAAACTGTAACCGTAGGAAGACATTTAGCAGGTGAACCCTTTTACATAACTCTTCTCAGACGAAGCCCTATGCCAAAAAATATAAATGGGGTTCCAGGAAATGTACCGTATGAAAACCATGTGGGACCACCATACAGAAAATGTACCAGGTTCCACAGTTAAACTTTGAATACATGGAAACTAAATAAACCCTATGTTATCTTCACATTCCTGTCTGGAATCAAAACGTAGTAGAAAAATATATGTGAATTGTTAAAATGAAAGTAATTTTTTTATCAAAAGCTGATATGTTCGGTTACTTGAATCCTTTGTGGGTGCAGTTCCAAGTGAAAGAAAAAGAAAGAAAAATTGGACTTTGTTGCGTCTCACTCTTCCCCAACAAACTGAGCATTTGATTATACTTATGACTTTACAGGCCCCTTTTATATTAACTTTTATAGAAGATTAACAATTCTGCATGCTTCAGAAGCTTGAACAATATTCAAGGTCAGTCAAAGTCAACCCCAAAGAGCCAAAGGCCAAATTGCCCGATGACATTTACATTTGCTGAAGCTTTTATCCAAAGCGACTTACATTAAGGTTCAATTCACCAGTGTCACAGCTGGAACACCACTGGAAGCAAACATGAAACAAGTCAAAGAAAGGTAATCCGTTATTTGATTTTCTTTAACCAAGTCTCTACATAGCTAATTTTCTAAGAAGACAATCAATTGGTAAATCAGTTTTTATTTATAGCGCAACTCACAATAGCCACCGTTTAACCAATAAGTTCAATAAAGAACAAAAATCAGAGCATAAGAACAGATTAACTATAAAACAAATTGACTCTAAACCACATAATGTATTGGCTGCATGAGTGTCATTGATTTTTTTTGGAACATTAAACCTTTAATACAGGATCATCCCAAATAAAATGCTCTGTCCCACATTCAGTAAGAACAAGAGCTGATTAGTTCTGTGTTTTAATGCTTCTTACAACTTAGCTACAAAAAAATGTACATAACCCTTTCAGTACAAGTTTGTAAGGACTGGTAACAGCCATTTACCAGCTGCTCTTCTTATTTCTCTTTATGATTCATACCCCTTTCTTCACTCTTGCCTTGATCCACAAACTGGGTACATAACACTCGTGGCCTGTACACTGTTTACGCAGCCACATGTTGCACTTGTTATGCGCTGGTCCCACTCTGGCTCACCACCCGGCCACATCTCTCCTCCCAAACACAATTACGTCTCCCCTGATGACGCTGTTTGCCGTCTAATTAAAGCCGACATTCCCATGAAAAGTAAATATTTGAAAGGAGTCAGTAAAACACATATTGTTATTACGTGCTTTGTTTTAATAAGCCGAGGCACAGTTGTAGGCACTTGTGGTTTTCTCTCTGCTCCATGTATAAAGTGCCCACTCAGCTGCTTCTCCAAGAACTCCAATAAAAATCCAAGGTGGGACGTGGATCAGCCCACACTCTTGTTCTAAAAACAAAAGTAGGTAAGTGTACATCTGGGATTGAGCGTAGTCAGTGAGTTTATGTTTTGATTTACTTCTGTAATTTTACTGTAGCTGTGGTGGTTTTACTGTAAACCACACCTACAGCGTCTGCAGATGTGGCTCACGGGTTTAGTTGGCAGTATTGCGTGCATCTCCCTGGACCAAAACATGTTCTTTCCGTGGAATTGACTCAGTGTTAAGTTTCAAAGTGAGCTGACTCTCCTTTAGTTAATGAATCACTTAGCAGACAATACCAAATGCAGACAAACTTGTTTTCCCTCATTCACTTCTTGACAATGACTGAGTTTGTGCACTTGTTTGCTCAGTAAACAACACAACACAAGAGCATCCTAAAGTATACAATGCTCAAAACTAAGCCTAATGGAAAAGGAGTCAACCTAGAATGGTCTCTTTCTGCAGTGCAAAACTACACCAGTGCACATGGCAGGCAAAGTATGTACACAATTAGGAACCCGCATGCTTCTGGTTCCTGGCAGAGAAAAGGGGAAAAAGAATTTTGGAGTTTTACATTTTTGAGGTCTGGACTCAAAAACCTAAAGCAGGAAATGGGAACGTTCTGAAATGCAGTATGTTGTGGAAGAAAGGCCTTGTTATTTTGACCCACATGCCTGTTTTGTGTAATGTAGCTGCTCATGAACATCTATAAGACAGCTATAGGAAACAAAAAGCTGGGACGTGTGCTTTCACTTTGCATATTTAATGCATGGTTGGTTACTTTTTGACACAAGTGATACATATATACAATGAATACAACAGATTTTTTTTATGCATACTTCTTGGTTTTTGACCTTAAGAAATTTAGTAACTTTGCCTAAAGGTAGGTAATACGAAAGAAAAAAATCTATAAGTGATAATAACATTAATGGCCTGGTTCAGTAAAGTGTTAAAGAAAAGTGACCTTCTGTCATTTTGGCAACAGTAAATAATAATAGATTGGATTTATATAGTGCTTTTTAACGCTCTCAAAGCACTTTACAGAGTCCATTATTCATTCACTCCACAGTCACACACTGGAGGTGGCAGCCATATTGCACCTACAGACTCTCCCAACACCAACCATACTCACACATTCATACACCAGAGACACAGACACTGGAGCCTAGGTGGGTCCAGTGTCTTGCCCAAGGACAACAGCAGTATAAACTGGGGAGAGCGGGAATCAAACTGCCAACCTTCCGGTTATAGGACAACCGCTCTTCCACCTGAGCCACTGCAAAAGCTCAAATTGTATATGACTGTAATAAATATACTTACCTAAAGAAACCATTTTTTTCACAGATAGATGACAGAATTTAACCTTTAAAATCATTTTGGTAAATTTAATAGAAAATTACTGTAATATCACATACTAGTAATTGATGTAATTACTATTACAGCTATCAATATTACAGTAAAAAATGGATTGAAATGAATTAGCAAAAAATAACATAGTGTGTTGTTTTTTTCAGTGTAAGATTGTTTATTAAGATAAACTGGGATAGAAAAATTATCTAACATTATCAAAAAATATTTCTTGTATATTTGCCATTAATTTATTAATTAAATTTAGAAGGGCATTAGGATATGGAACAAACCTATGCTATTACACTGAATGTTTCTTTATTTCTTCTATTACATCATCTGTGCTATGTTTTTAAACCATTTCATTATTATAACCCATAGCAAAATTTTTTCAACAAAAGCTGGAGCAGCTGGTCATTGTGTTCCACATTCCTGTCATTCTTGAGTACAGTAATGTAAGATCTGTGACAACAATCAGCCCATAACCAAAAGAGGCAAAGGCATCTAAAGTCTCTTTCTATTCATACTGTCATACATCAGTTCAAAAACAAACATGTTTTCACCCAGGAGCTGCATTGTTCCTCCACATGTGTTGTTTGCACTTGATAAATATAGTGGCCGAGCAGCTGAAAGTGTTTGTGCTGGCCTTTAGGTGCAGGTGCACAATCGCACCCCAGGGAAGGAAATGAGGGGAGGGGTTATATGTGACACAAACAGGAAACAAGTGCTGTGTTCTCTCTTGCTCCATGCCACACACCAAAAGCTTTAGTCCAAACTTTGTCCCTGTTTGAGTTTTTTTTTTCTGTGGGCTTATCTAACATGGTATCCCTTTGCCAGGATCTTGCATAAGAGGAAAGGGTGAAACAGTAAAACATATCAGCTTACTAAATGCAACTCTCAGGCCCCCATTGATCAAACCTCAGCCAGACTTTTATGTGGCTATAAATTTCACATCTGAAAATAATGGAGCGCCGGGCAGATTGCCCTTGAAGGTTTAGACAATGGCTCTGCAATAAAAACATTCACATTTGGGCTCTTGTGAAATATGGGACAGCTTGGCCACTGTTCGCGCAGCTAGTCGCCCAGCTCACATTTGTTTAGACAGATTTGTGCATTGGCTTCACTTCATAAACATATTGATTCCAGATGCCTTTGAAGAACATTTTTCTTATGTTGTTTCGTCCTGTGATTGTCTTACTTGTCTTTGCAAGATCTCATACTTTTTATTGTTTGAACATATTAATTATGCAGGCTAATCTTTAACTAAGGATAATAGAAATTTCTTCATTATATATTTGTAGGATTAAAGATTCATTTTGACCAAATGCTGTAAAGTGAGTAGGCTGCTTGTGTGTTTTCTGTCTAATAAGTATTTGGGCTGCATCTACAACCACTCCCTACTTCCTAACCGCTCAATTTCTAACTGTTGCTCTACATAATAGACTATATAGTCGACTAAAATGGTGGTTTTGGACACTACACAATACTTTTTTTTACCTCTATTGCCATTAATTACATGATGCATGCATGTATGTAAGTAAATTAGCAATTTCTAGAGACAACAATTCAGCAAATACATTCCAGGGAGCAGAACTAATGACTAGAGGTTAAAATACCCTTAAATGCAATTCGATAGACTAACAACCTATCAAAATTCATGGGGCAGTGCCAATAAACACAATAAACTGCCTCTGAAATGGAACAAGATTACCTGGTTGTGACTGGTCCTGACATATGGAGCACAGTGGAAGTCTGGTGAAATGGGAGGGGTTTCAGACCCAGTTCACTTTTCTAAGAAAGTGAAACCACACAGAAAAAGCGTGGTTGGCCAGTCTGGCTGGAGTTTGCATGTTCTTCTCGTGCTTAGTGGAATTTCCTCTGGGTACTCCGGTTTTCCCCACCAACAACATACTGGGCACCCCCTGGTGTGACTGCCAAAAAGGAATTTCCCCATGGGGATAATAAAGAGATAATAATGATTTCATTTTTCTCAGTAACTTTCATTATGAGCCGAACAAATCCAATTTGAAAAAAGAGGAAGCATGCCGTCTTTTGTAGCAATCTTTGCTGGATTTATCAGAAAGTCAACATCAACAGATAGAGAACTGAGACATTTTGCTCACAGAAAGACAAAGCATGTACACAATATTTAGACAGTGTTGTTACTTGGCAAAAAGTTGTTTTTTTTTTTAATATGTTTGACACGTTTTCCATTTTTGCCAGTTACTGATTTTCTCTTGTTGTGTTTTGTTGCTTAGAAACAAAAGCCCCATCTGTTTATAAGCGTCACAGCTAAAAAGGATTGTGGGTAATATCCTTCAGCAAAGACAGGTCTGATCCACATTTGCTGGAAGCGTGGATAAAGGGCACAGTAAAGTTCAGTTAAGAACATTACTGGACAATTGGACATACTATGCACTTGTGCTCCTCATCAGAAACGTGAAAACGAAGGGCACAAGTGCAAGTATTGGGACGGGGCCCTAGTCTATGCAGACCCCATGCTTTATTAAGCATCACCAAATAGTATTGCACACTTTAGGTGCTTTAATGAGGCTGTGCAAAAACTAACTAGAGGCTAGCATACATGTGACTCTATAGTCAGTCATTATTGTGGACACATAAGAGTATTAGGAAGTCTATTTTTCTGTGCAGACATTAAAAACTTAAAAATCTCAGTTTTCACGTGAAGCCCTAAATTGGGTCTTGAGGATATTATTGTACATAGAGTGATTCAGCTTTTGTCTGCATGTGTGTGTGTGTGTCCAATGTCTGTCCTCCACAGTGTGGGAACAAGTGCTCCTTCTGTACAGGGAAGTCATTAGGAACAACAGGAGCGCTGGAGAGTGGGAGTTGGAGTAAGGGAGGGGTGCTTCCAGGGAACGGAGGAAACGAAAGAAGAACACCATTAACTTTGCATTCTCATAACGAAACTCTCCCTCCATACAGCCCTGTCCCACCGCCCTCCCCCAACAGTGAGTGTGAAGTCTCCCACTCGATAAAACGGGCGCTTCAGCATCGCCCGACAACAAATAGTGCGTCACTAACGAGTCTCAGCAAACATTCCTGCATGTCTGTAGTTTTTGTACTGATTCCCGCATGTCACATGTGTCTTGACACAAACAGCTTGTTATGGGAGTGGTCTTCTGTGTGCACCAAGCTTTATTTTCTCAGAATGATTGCTTTGTACACTAAAAATAAAGAGTGCACTGAAATTTGGCATGAGAATATGGTATAAAAAAGTAGTTAAAGATAATATGATAAGGAGGATATATTAAACAGGCCATTACCTTAAACAGATATTCCCTTTTTTTATTTGCATAAATAAATTTCAATAAACTGTAAGGAAAAACATTATTCATAATCAAAACATTATTTATAATCAGTAGAGCATGTTAAATTGATTGAAACTTTTATTTGACAACATCTATTCCTTTTCATTACCGAATATTATAAGTCTGGTTTTGGGAACATTGTTTTTTTGTTTGATCTGTCTGTTACTAGACTTCATTTACTTTCATGATGAGTTCCAAACATATTCTTCCTGTTCGTTTCAAAACATTTCTCGCTGTACCACTGGACATAAGGGTTTGTTTTGACAGCAGATACTTGGTGACCTGAATGTGGACCAAAAAGGGAGAGTGAAGATGAAGTGGCTTGTATATTAAGTGGCCTGGTACTCATGTTTTTCATGAGAGTGGATTATAATCACTCATATAAGAGCGCCGGGGTATACAAACCGATCACTATCAGGGGAAATTTAGCAACAACCTCCTATTACATAAGAGCAGCATGAGTTATTACTGGTTTTAAATGTTGCCTGATAGAGATAGTGTGTTATTTTTCGGCCTTATGAAATTTGGCAAAAGGATATATAAAAAACTTGGAATGTGTACCTAACCATCAGAGCCAGACAGGAACAGGGAGTTTGTTGTTGAAGCTGGAGGAACATAGATGTGTTATTGGTCAGCATTCAAATGACTCCCCACCGTTCAAAACAACAAGTGCTGATCCTGTTAATCCTTCCGATAACCACTAAATTAATCTTTTAAATAGGCATTGACAAATAAGCAAAAAAGTGGTAATATAAATCATGAGCGGATGCAGAAAGATTAGTTGCAGTTTTTGCCCCACACAATCAGCATTTTATTTAATGTTTGTTTGGACTCACTTTTTTATTGAATTCAATCAGAAAGTGTGTCCAAACCTTTGACTGGTAGTGTAGAGAAAAATATTATCTACTATTATACATACATATTCAGCAACTTTAAAAATTCTACCAGGGGCAATACTTTTGGACAGTTCAATAGATAAAAAATGCAAAGTCCATTATCCTTACTGTGGAAAATAAATCAGATTAGGTTAAATCTCTTTTAGTTTTGTCATGCTCCATTGACCAGGTCTAATATAATTTACACTACAAAAATCAAAAAATGAATAAATAAAAAAGCTGCAAAGCACATAGCTTATCTGCATAAATCAACAAAGTACCACACAACTCCAAAGAGGCTATGTTCTTCCTGTTAATCATTTTCCAGTCACTAAACCAAGGCATTACAGAAGGAATATGACTCTCAGGTGATTATAAATCATAAGTTTCTGCAGAGTCATAATTAGTAGTATTGGAGCTGCTCTGAATGTTAGCATTAGCTTACTAAGTAAAGTATTCTTTATTTTATCTTTTATGTATGTGAGTTATATAGTGACTCAATTAGTTTCCCAAACCGTTTTTAAAGAAACAATGGCAGCTTCATTGCTAACTTAATGATCAGGTTGGAGCTTGACCTTGTGACCCTAATTTTTTTCGTGAGTCTCAATCATGGCCCATTAATTAATTCAACTTCACAATTGTTTCTTTCATATACCTTCAGCGCTGCCTCGGTCTTCCCAGGCTCACTGTTGTTTTTTGAAAAGACGAAGCAGTGTGGAGTTGTTGGACTCGTTGTGCTAGCTTAGCTTGTGCCGGAAGGAGGAATTTGTAACATTTCAATTTCAAAACAGCGGGAGGTGCACTCCGTCATCATCAGTGGATCTCTGCCAGTCGGGTTGTGCTTTAGGTGACAATTAAACCAAATAATAATAAATAATAATAAATAAAGCCACATGTGGACGAAGTTGTTCCAATGCAAGACAACACATGATAGCAAGAAAATCTTATTAGATGCTTACAAACCTTCTGCTTAAGAGCTGCAAACAGTATACTGTAGCTTGGTATTGTATGTACAATTGATCACAGTCATTTTTATTGGTCATGTGCAAGTTTCATCTCTGCAAGTGACAAAATAAATTGAATCTGTCATTTCAGATCTGTGTTTTGAGAGAGTGGTTTCTAATGAAGTTAAATAGAGTGATAGGCTGCTGGGTCAGATGGTTGAGCACTGAGTCAGGACAGCAGCTGCTGGCAGGCCATTGTGTTTCGATGCTGACCTTTGTTCTGATGTAGAGAGGAAGAAGAAGACTGTGAGCAAAACAATCCGCAGCTGATAGATTGTTTCATTGATGGGTGTGCACTGACAAGGGGAATAATACACGAATACCTGCACATTAGCACGCACTGTATTTGGATAGCCATGACGCAAACAGGGTTTATTACTCGTTACGTTAAAATGCATTAACACATACAATACAGCGCACATTGAAACGTGAACCTATGGAAGAAAAAG
The DNA here is from genome assembly GCA_024349245.1 of Neodontobutis hainanensis. Taxonomy (NCBI): domain Eukaryota; kingdom Metazoa; phylum Chordata; class Actinopteri; order Gobiiformes; family Odontobutidae; genus Neodontobutis; species Neodontobutis hainanensis. The sequence goes on from JALDNG010000041.1 coordinate 6,337,179, forward strand.
AATGGGTCATAGCGGAAAGAAAAGTGGCTGATATAGCAACAAGTGCTGGTAGTGTTAATCCTTTTTGATTATTATAAATGATGTATGTTTTAGTTGTAAATAAACCCTGGTAAACAGCCATACTAAAGAACCAGCAGATAATGTTGACAGAACAGTTAAAGTGTTGCCCCAAACTCATCTTTTTATTAAAGTGTTGCAGATTCTGACAATTTTATTAATTCCATTAGGGGAATTTTTATGTCCAATAAGAAAAAAAAGTAGTTAAGGAATATCATATTCACATTATGCTTTTCAAAACACATCACTCTTCATAAAGTAAGTGGCTCAAATACGTTTATATTGTAGAGTGGCTTTGTGCTTCTGTAGAAATGAGGAGTTTGGGCAGAAGCACCTCCATTCACAGAGGAGCAGCTGAGGTGCCTTGGGCATCTGTTCCCCAATGTCTCTTGGACGCCTCCCTGGGGAGGTGTTGTAGACATGTCCCGCTGGGAGGTTTGGGAAAGATCCGGGACATGCTGGAAAGGGTGTCTGGGAACCCCTCTACATTGTCCAAGATGAGCTGGAGAAAGAGTCTGGGAAGAGGGGCGTCTGGGCATGTTTAGACTGCAGCCTCTGTGACACTTTTCCAGATAAGTGGGATTTGCTGCTGCTTATGTGAGATATATATATGTTTTATAGATTTAATATGTTGGGTGCACAATGGCAGAGTGGTTAGTGTTTCACAGCAAGAAGGTCACAGCTTCGAACCCCAGGACAGCCCACACACGACCTTTCTATGTGGAGTCTGCATGAACTGCCCATGTCACATTGTCTCCAGGTACTCCAGCATCCTCCCACCGTTCACTGATTATCTACCTGTGTCTGTCTCTAACCATTGTCCAGGGTGTACCCCGCACCAGGCCCAAAGGGCTCCAGCTACCCACGACCCTTGATGGGACAAATGGTAGAAAATGTATGAATTGCTGAAATATACTAAAAGTAAAAGTCTAAATCAATTGGCAAAAGACAAATATGCATCAAAGTACTGAGACATCAACTGCAAACTCAGAAAGTGTTGTCCCATCTAACTTAGTATTTCACTTTTTACCACAAGAGTGAGCACTGAACAACTGAAGTAGTCTTTTATCAGCACCATGAGAGACAAGCTACAACATTTTATGAAAGGTAAAAAAAAAAGTTTTTTCCACTTCTAAAGCACATGCTGGAAAAATAAATTCTACATCTTTGGCAACAACTACGGGTCATTTACTTTCATCCCGTCCCATCCTTCCTCTTCATTCTCTTCCTGTCACTCCCCTTTTCAGTGCTGATCATGCAGAGCTTTGTTTTCTTTTAGGCTTGTTCACACTGGCAGGGCATAACCTTGAAAGAAAAAGGGTCAATGCACCTCTTTCATTATCATTAGCTCATTCCTTCTCTTATATATAATGAATCAAGTGATGTTTCTCAACAGTACACGGGTCTTTTATCAGACATATTGAATAACACCTTCCTTTCATCTGTATTGAGCTGATGTCACCTTGTGATTTCTATGGTCTTCTCTCTCTTCTTCTTGTGTCTTATCACGTCTTCTTTTCACCAACTGAGCTAAATTAAGTATCTATGACTCAAAGTGAGTCACACCTCTCTCCTGCATGTGAGGCTATATACACACACACACACACACACACACACACACACACACACACACACACACACACACACACACACACACACACACACACACACACACACACACACACAAGGATTCAAAGGTGTCCTCGAGCAAAGGTTGCAGCTGTTCCCAGCATCGCATTTTGTAGAAGTCATATATCAAATATCTAAAAAGTTCCCCCAAACATTTGAAGAGGTGCCTCTGGACACACAAAATTGGGAACAAAACACAGCCAGTGAATGGAGCGGTGTGTGTTACAGCTTAATGCAGCCTTTAGTCGCCAGGAGTAAAGTGACTAATGTGTGACTGGTCAGGCTCTGAGTGTTTTTGACCAATCCACAGACCAGCCTAAATATTAGCCAGGCTAGTTTGAAAAGTCCATGAAATAACAATGTCTGTCTGTACTAATTGGGTAATAGTTGAAAATATGAAACACATTATTCAAACAATGTTTTTAGTGTAGTTGTTTTGCTTGTAAAGCCTGAAGCCAGTGGAAGTTTTATTAGTTGTTTCTACTGTTTCCGATTCCCAAAGCAGACAAACTGAGCACTGCTGAGGTAGATGCTCATGTTGCATGATGTGTTAGGGCATTTATGAAATAAATTGATTTTGTTTCAGTTGTATAAATTAAACTCGGCTTCTGGCTACACATAGTAAGTAGAATAATTGCAAAAAATATTTTCTGTGCTTTAAAAGCTTGTGTCTAAATGATATATTGTTAGTATTAGGTGTATAAATCCATACTGAGGTTTCATAGTTTATGAGCACTGCCACAGAAAACCTGGTTAGAGTTTATAATAATTAAGGATTATTTAAGAACTTTCAATGACTTAATTAATAATTTAGAAAGCATTATTCCAAGCTTCTTGAATAAAAAACTCATGTAAGATTAGAGATTTTAATAATTTTTTAGAATCTATAATTTCCCTCTTGATTTACTCAGGACTTACACTGAATACTGCTAATTTTGGAAGTATTTTCCTGCCTAATATTTCCATGCTTAATATCTCAAGCTCCTAACGCCAAATAAAACAATAACAGCACCAAGTGTGTCTGACATAAGTCAGTATAGTCACATTAGTATATTAATTACATTATTTCATTCTATTGTTGTATTCTAAGATCGCCTCAATAGTTTTTACATCATATAATGTTTAAAGGCATTGATTTTGAACACAGTGAGTAAACACACTCAGAGAAATATAAAGGATGTTGATCAATGCAACAGTGAGAAGAGAAATGACATTAACCCAGTTTGGCTTGTTTATACTTTGCTACAAATCAGATCTGAATCCAGTTTAAAGAAACACTGAAATTAGCTGAACCTGATTTAAAAATAAGATTGCATGTGGCTTGGCCTGTTCACACTGACGTAAACACATCAGATTTGACCAAATCAAAACTAATCCAAGCCACTTTCTTCCACTTTGTGGAAGTCTTCCTTGTATATGTGAGAAAAAGCCGTAACCACAGTAGGTCTGTTAAACAGAAATATATATAAACATGCTCTAACCCTAGATCAAATGTCCTGACTTGCTTTCAGATGTGTTGTATTTCAAAAATGTCATGATATTTTGGCTAAATGCTAAAATTTCAAAGAGCAGTGTAATTATCCACATCTCTTGGCCCATTTATCTATCCATATCTTTGTGCTCCTCTTTTCCTCGCTGAAGGTCTGCCCTTTTCTGTGTGTTCTTATGCAACCAGCTCATAAATAGAAAATAGATGTGTCACTCTATTACTGCATTGATTCTGGAAATGGATTAAAAGGCTCAGGCCAAGGTTTGTACCGGAGCCCACACAGTGTTTTTAAGCATCCTTCCATTAACTTTATTTATACACCAATAACAAAAACACAGTGACTCATTCATCGCGGCACAGGTGGATAAAGCTGCGTGGAATGGTTTGTTCTTTTTTAGCGTGCATCAAAAATCAATGCATCCCAAGAGATCTTCTCAAGAGATAACTGGATCCTACACAGGTGCTTGCACAAAATGTAGGTAGTAAAGAATGAAACAAGACCAAAACACTTCTTTACATATTCGCTTGAACAAGTCGTACTAAAGACAGGTCACAAAATGGGGACCTTTTATGGCTCGTCTATCCAGCTTCTCTGTTTTTGTTGTTTTAGCAAATCAGTCCCCTTCCTAAAATTCTTCCTGGTCTGGGTTGTTTTGTGTTTTGCCCACAGTCCAGGTGGTTCCTGCTTTCTGCCTTGTGTGCTGCCAGCGAAGCTCCTGATAATACTCTCAGCAAGCAGCCATCAAAGCCGACATGAAGTGTTTGCTCCTTGAGTTTTTTTTTTACTTTCTGACTATTTTTAGACGCAGACCAACCCACAAAATACTGGAAGTAGAGAGTCAGGGTGTTTTGGCAGTTCACTTTTTGTAATCAAATTTGTTACACTTTCTTGCCACATTCTGAAAGAAACAGCGTGAACAGAGAGCATGTGCTTTAAGATCACACATTTATGATATTATTTATATTTATTGGTACTCTATTTTAACCCTTTAGTGGTGAGACCTGGTCAAAATGAGCAGAACCGCATTTCAGAACAGCACAAGGTTTAATAAGCAGGAGTTTAATCAGAAATGATCTCACACAATAGAAATTACACACCTATGACTCAATGAAATAATGTATCTACAAACCAGCTTGCCCTGCCTGTAGTTTGACATTTTTACTTCTTTGTTTAGTTTTGTGTTAGAGATTTTTTTACGCGTGTAGCGTTTAACCAATCACAGCTGACATAAAAAAATATGTAATAAAAAATTTAACATTAATCATCTATGAACGCTAAAAGAGAGTTTGCAGAGGGAAGCCAAGTTTGTGTAAAACATTTACTGTGAACCCCTGCAATTATAAATATTTTTTTTTTTACCATATTGTAATTAACACATTTAGTTTGAGTCATTATTTCTGGTTTACTTTGTACAATATAGTTTTGTTAAGAATAAAAATTATTAAAAAAATATAATACTGTTTTACTCATAATACTGACCCAAACACAATTTGCTCAATTGACATTAAAATAGAAAACAGTTTAATTATGCAGAGAAAGTGTCTAGTCCAGCCCTGGATATGTATACTTAAATAAAAAAACAGAGCAAAAAAGAAAAACTAAGAAAAGCCAATTGAAATGTGAATAAACTCACCTAACGTTGGTCTAAAGTATGTATCAGTAAAAGCAGGAAGGTTATGCTGTTGGTGACTTTCACAAACAACTATTTCAGATTTGGGCAGATGAGTGGGCATTAGTAACATCTAGTGGTGAGTAGTTAGAATGCAATTAAAGTTTGTGTGTGTTTTATGATCGACATAAGTGTTAAAACGGTCTGTGTAGTTTTGGGTAATTGGATTTTCTTGTTATGTGATTTTTGTCAAAATCAAAATACCAGCTATTTTTCTTTTTAATGCCAAAGTGAATAATAATAAATATTTTCTACATAATCACAAAGAGAGAGAAACAAAAAGGTCTGTTTTTTTATTTTCTGAAAAGGTATTTGTTCAAAGGGAAGAGTTAGTTGCACTGTTCGACAGAAGTGTTGTGTAGAAAGAATGGCCTTGAAACTTTGGAAGGCCATTGGAGGATTTATTCTGATACTGCAGATATCAGCCATATTAATCTTTACAAGTAAGCCAGAGGTCAAAAATGCTTACGTAGAACTTGTAGATAACAAATCAGTGTCAAGTCTTTATCCTTATTGGTACAAAAGGTACTAGTGGTGCTACCAGTGACTTAAATGTCTCATAGTCGCACTATCACGACCACTGAGATCCAAATGCTCACACACACGTCTAGTCGCACTAGCAGGTTTTAGAAAATGCACTAATTGTACCAACAGATATTTGTTTTGCTCACTAGTACAAAGTGAGGTCCGAATTGCTCACAGATAGCAGTAGTAGGACTAAATGCTATTCAGGACGTGATTTATTTCTTTTAAGCCTGCTAGTAGTCACTTTCTAAACTGACCAGTCAGAATCCTTGTCCCACCAGGTCACATTGGCACTAGTAGAGTTTAAATTAAAACATCTCACTACTTCTACTAATACTACTAGTAATAGCCAAAATGTTTAGCAGTAGTAAGGATGCTAAATGTGCCAACCAGTACAGTGCTTCATTTGTAAAGCTGGAGGTAGAGAAAATATTTAGGGAAAGTATCCCCCCAGCATCAGGAAAAAGGAACATGTGTTGAGTACATTATAGCTTTTTGTTTTTTAAAATATGCCATTTTGTACTAATTAGGATAAAGGCTAAAATTGTGTGCACTAGTACTATTAATGAGTAATAGTATAGCGGTCGTCCTACATACAGAAGGTAGTATCTGTGCCACTGGTGTATGGATGTGTCAGTTTGTTTGGAGGTCAGAAAGTCTGTAGGCGGATATATGGCTGCCACGTCTCTACTGCCAGTGTGTGACTGTGGAGTGAATGAATAATTGACTCTGTAAAGCACTTTCAGTGCCTTGAAAAGCGCTATATTACCCTGAACGGTTTTCTGTCGAATAACGGCATCGGCAAACAGCAGGAACTGCATTTGGCATTCTTCCCTATGACCACATACGTTTTCAGAAATAAAAATCTTACCTGTTTCTCTCTCTTTATAATACATTTTTTAAAAATATACTAAGAAGAAAATAATAAAAAAAGTATTTTATTTACTTTTGCCATGAAAATTAAAACGCCCGGTATTTCAATGTTATTTTCTGTGATTTTACTCAAATAACAACTCATTCTTTGTTTTTCAATACCAATCTTTGAAAAGAAAATCCAATTATCCAAATATACACTGACCTTAAACCATTTATTTCTTGCATTGCTTGACAAAAATTGTGGACTAAGTTGAAGCGACCTGACCAAGTGGTTTATTTGAAGCTGTTATTAGCATTTATAAAAGTGGGCAATTGTATTTTTCCAAGGGCCACATTAAAACATGGGGCTCTTTTGGAGGGCCCAGCCAACATCTTAGCATCTTTTGTGTATAGTTTAAAGTTTGAATTATAAACAAACCAATATGTGAAATAAACCCTGTATATTCAACAGCACAGTCAAAGCTGCACTAAAGCTGTCACTAAACTTGTGACAGATCATTTATTACTATTAGCAGAGTGCCATTTGCTTTTTCACATATAACAGTGAATGCCCCAAAATATCTGCATGATTTCACAAGTCTATTTTTTCTTATAGCCTAAAGCTGATTCATTATATAGTGTTAGGAAAGAGACATTCTTGTGAAATGTAGATTTAGACATTTAGGCGTCTGCTGGTTTAGACTGAGATCTTCCTGTAGTCCTAAAGACAAGTCAGTAATCCTCACAGTGTGGGCTCTAGGCTCATTAAAGCGCACCACCTCTGTTGTCATCAGAGGAGTCGTCTGCAGCTGAACTCTGACCCATTTTGGGTGTGACCTCTTAGTGTAAGAAACAAGGCTGCAGCGTCTTTTATTCCCCAGCCTGGGAACTCAACCTAAACACAGCACCCCTTCAGTGTGCCCGCCAAGCCAGGAGTTTTATTTAGCAGTTGAATAAAAGTCTTATGTGCTCTTTTAGCATTTTAATGGACCAACTTTTCTCAAGCTGCTGCTTAAAAGTGCATTTCTGTGCGTGAATGTGTGTGAAGTGGTCTGTAGTTTAGAAGGTGGGAGGGGTTCAGGATACAGACCGGGAAGGGTGTCCTACAGTTTTGGACAATCACACACAAACTTCCACTTTCACTCAATCGGCCAATAGTTGTTTTCCTGCTGTAACCTTCTGTTCCTTCTACATTGTTCTTTAGACATGTCAACGTCAAGCACTTTATCCAGCTTTTACATTACCAAACAGCTGTGGCTAGTGACTTATTTATTCAACACCACAAACAATTCTAACTCTTTTTTCTTTATGCAGTATATATTTACTGTTCTGTATTCCCTTCAATTGTCTTTGAGTAACTGTATTAAAGTGTCTGCTTTACTGGCAGGAGAACCTACTTTATTATTATACACTCTTATTTCTGTAACTGAGCAGACTTCTCGTTTGTGTGCACTTAGAAAAGCCCCTATTGTACTTAGGGTTAAGTTGAACCAGACATTCACAAAGATGTTGCTGCCCCCTTGTGGTGGTAAAACACGTGAAGTACATATCTTACTCATAACAGTAAAAATAAAAATACCTCAAAGTTGTAAAAAAGAACAAAATAAAGTTATTGTAGACCTAGAGTTATCAACAAGAATGGTTCTCTCATCAGACAACAATAAGTAATTCAACATTTTCTCTACGGTCTATAGTTCATCCACTGACTTTATTGTATACAAAAAGCCTGAGTCTTGTCATCATTGTTCCCACAGCGACCCCATGTGTTCAAGTGAAGCATTACACTTGATGAGCCAGTGCTGACTGTGGTCTGCTGATGCTGTGGGCAGGGTCAGGGGGCGGAGCTGCACCTCACAGTACTTTGCAGGTAGAGTTTTTGGGGCACTAATCCAACACAGACCATGTAGAGGCCGTCTAGAAGTGGCTGCAAAGAGCTGCTGAGCCAGAGTCATGAAGGAATAACTATAGCGTGCACAGTCAAGCAGCCAGATGTAAACTGATGGACCAGGCACATTAAACATGGGGAGTTTTGTCACTCACTTGTTTGTATTCCTGGTGATTGTTACAGGACCCGTTTGTGGAGGTAAGAGACTGCACAAAACTCATTCATAGACATTGTTGCATACAGTTTGTCTTAATTATTATGTATAGGAATTTGAGCAAAAATCTATCACATTTAGATGATAGATTTATTTTGAATGTGCAGTAGCCTAAATAAAAGCAACACTCTTCTTAAAGGATGATCTGTTTGTGGGAGTTCACTGATTAATGTGGACATATGGAAATATGATGGATTAAAAATTGGTGGGTTTGTAGTTAATGATTTAGTGCACAGTGACTTGTGTTACACCGCACACAAAACAACTTTGTACATTATTCAGAATAATGATGTGTCTCAAGTGCAACATTGAAGTGTTGAAATAAATCTCTACTGAATTTAACAATATTTATATAATGCCAATTGAGTGATATCACATATGAGCTCAGCCGCTGTTGTGAAGCAAATATTAAATATTAAATGTCTGGATTTTAAAATGTAAAATATAAATTAATGTTGGCAAACCCCTTAGACACAAAGTCATCTCTTTGTGTCAAAATTACACTTATTTTTGTCCTTAAAATGCATTAACACTGGAGGTGTCTGTGACAATAGGAAGATTACATTAATAATCCAATGTTCACTGCCTCCAAAGAGGCAGATTATGTGTATACAGTCTGGAGTTATACTGACTACAGGCTTATAAGCTTTGTGCAGTGTGGCATGCTGGGTCGAGCTGCTGACAGAGTACCCAGGAGACATTTAAATAAATACATAGGGATAAACTTGGTTTGAAGCAACATATGTTCAAATTAACAGCAATAAAATGCATAAAGGTTTATCATAAGTTTATCAACAAGTATGGCAAAATATAAAGGACAAACAATAATTTAGCCTGTGAATTCTACAGTGAGTGAAAATATAAATAAAACACATTTGTTCATTTTAAAATGAATTACGAATGAGTCTGCCTTTCTGTTACAGAGTAGTTGCAAATCATCCAATCAGCATCATTTGGGTCAATTAGCATCCAATGACCTTAAACAAAATGCATTAGCTCTCATTAATTGACTTCAGATAGCAGGTGTACTGTGCAGAGCAGACACTGCATTGACCAACTCCACTGTCGATATCATTAAATGGGATGTGTTTGTGCAGGGTTTCCAGTCAGGTCACCACATATACCATTCATTTAACTATTTGTTCACAGCTTTGTGACAAAATGCATAAAAACAAAGTACAGTAGTGTCTATTAATGTCATTCATTTAGCATCCATCTGTAAATTGACTTATTATTACGTTATTCATTTCAGTGTCATTTTACGGTGATGGATACATCCAGCTGCGGACTGTTGAGTCATCAGTCCAAACCACTGTCCATGTCCGATTCAGGACCTCGAGTGGAACAGGGCTGCTGTTTTTGGCAGCAGGACGCAGAGACTTCTTGCTGGTGGAGCTCGTTTCTGGGCACCTGCAGGTATTTCATAATTTATACTTTTGTAGGCATACACATCAGAGAAATATTTTAGTAACTGTCAATTAACAAGCTGCCAAGTACACTTTTAGAGGATAGCAATTTGCTAAGATCAGTGTATTCTGGTAAATGAATCACAATTAGAGGTTTGTGAAAGGATTACAGATGAGTCAAGTTAATACTCTCTAAGAAAGAAATGTCTTGAAGCTTCAAAACAAGTGAAAGTAACTGACCCCTCCCCAGATTCATTTATGCTCATATATTAAGGTATTTACTACCATGAGGAAAGCCAGAGGGGAGATTAGGTGCACATGTGTCAGATTGCAGAGAGAAAAAAACCCTCTGGCATTGACTTCATTACAGAACAAGTTTCTTCATGACTAAGGTTTAAAAAGGCCGACAGTAGTTGATGTTAGATTCAGGTATGGCAAAAGAGCTGGTATTGGGAGGTTGGCTGAACTAGTGTTTTCTAAATATCCACTGTTCCTGTCCCTTCTTAAGTGTCCAGAAAACATTTATCATAAAAAATATGTTATTAATGTGTGTTGCTTTTGTTTTTGTATCAGTCTTACCAATACAGAGTTCTGTCAGGGGACTATGAACTGTTATAAAAATATTATGGTTATAAAATGTCCTAAAAAAAAAAAGGTTTAGGCCTGTTATTTGAATTTGTGGATGTCAGAGCTATTGCATTAATTAACCAATAATTAATTGTATTTAACTTTGAAGTATTATACGAGAAAATAGACTAATAGGCTGCTATACATGTCTGTACACCAAAAGCTAATGCAATTTTTAAACTAAACCTATTGCCCAAATACAGTATATTTATATTATTAAATATCCTATAAATACAATTTAGGAAATATGCTGTTATATGACTCTGTACCACTAGATGGATTCAAGAGCTATAACAATATTTAAAGCTAAAACCTTAATAATTTTCGCCCTATCTCTAATTTTCTTTTCATCGTTAAAATTCTGGAAATAAATTGTTGCTGCTCAATTTCACACCCACTTATCTTCCGATAATCTTTATGAAAAATTCTAATCTGGCTTCCGACCCCTCCACAGCACTGAAACTGCCCTCCCTAAAATAACTAAAGACCTTTTCCTCTCTGCTGACTCCGGTTCAAACTCCATCCTCCTTCTGCGCGATCTAACTGCAGCTTTTGATACTTCTCACACTCCATCCTTCTGCACAGACTCTCCTCTTTTGGCGTCACAGACACAGCCCTCACTTGGTTCCACTCCTAATTCTCAGGACGCACTCAGTTCATCCAGCTCAAATCCTGCACCTCCCATCCTGTCCCCTTCAGCACAGGTGTACCTCAGGGCTCGGTACTAGGGCCCCTACTGTTCATCATCTACCTTCTTGGTCACATCTTCCGAAAACATCACATTGACTTCCACTACGCTGATGACACCCAGCTCTACCTCTCAAACAAACCACTCACTCTCACCGTCCTCCCTAAACAACTGTCGTCCTGAAATTAAATCCTGGTTCACCACAAACTTCCTCAAACTAAACAGTGATAAAACTGAACTGCTCCTAATAGGCACCATAACCACCCTTAACAAAATCAATAACTTCTCCATTACTTTTGAAAACTCCACCATCACCCCCTCCCTGCAGGTAAAGAGTCTGGGTGTCATCCTCGACAGCACACTCTCCTACACGTCCCACATCAATAATGTCATCCGCTCTGCCTACTTTCACCTCCACAACATCCACCGCCTCTGCCCCTCCCTCACACCACACTCTACTGCTGTCCTTGTGCACAGCCTCATCACCTCCCGCCTGGATTATTGCAACTCCCTTCTGTTTGGTCTGCCTAAAAAAAACCTCCATAAACTTCAACTGATCCAGAACTCAGCCGCCCGCATCATCACAACAATCACATCACACCCTGTCCTGCAACAGCTCCACTGGCTCCCCATCACATATCGCATTAACTATAAAATACTGCTCCTCACATTTAAAGCCATACACAACCTCACACCTCCATCTCTCTTTGAGCTCCTCCATTATTATTTTTATTATTATTTAGCCCAAGCCTATTGTGGCATGAAAGAATAGGTCTTTTCTACACTACTATTGTCACTATTTTATTGTCTAATATTTCTTTGTCCCGTTCAGGTACGCCTTGATCTGGGCTCCGGTGAGCGTTCACTTCGTTCGGAGAAAGGTGTTCATCTCAGTGACCTGGCGTGGCACTCTTTGATGCTGACCCACGACCGCCACAATATTACCATGACCGTGGATCGAAACTCCCGCAGTACCCTCCACATGCCAGGCCCTGATCTGGAGCTCAGCGTTGACGATGGGCTGTTTGTTGGTGGTAAAGCTGGATTAACTTACTCCTATCTTTTAAACAGCACTCTCGAATTTCGGGGCTGCATGGATGAAGTGGTGTTCAATGAGCATAACTTACTGTCAAGCCTCAGGCCGTACTCCGGTTATAAAAGTGTACATGAGGTGTCTCTGGGATGTAGCCCCCAGTTTTCAGCCACAGAAGAAGATCCTGTCAGCCTTTTTAGCTCTAAATCTTTCGTCTCACTTCCAGCGTGGGATGTGCTGCAAGAGGGGGTGTTTGAATGTGAACTCCACCCTTCGGTTCGAGAAGCAGATGGCGTAGTTTTATATAGCTCCGGCAATGAGGGAGCAGTTGTTGCTTTACAAATCCAAGCTGGACACCTGGTTGCTACAGTTGGAAAAGGAAAGAGCGGTAAAATTCAGATGCGGTCTTTATTGCACCTCTATAGCAACCTTACATGGTATCCTGTGAAGCTACACCTAATGCCCCATGGGGTGCAGCTCAAAGTGGGAGAAGAAATAATAACATCAAACCTCACCCTAGAGCTTCAGACCCTCCAACTCAAAAACCCTCTCTACCTCGGTGGTCTCAGCGAACAGGCGAGAGGAGAGGCGAGACGAGCCGGACTCCTCGCCCCTCCACCTGCGGGGCAGCTGGGCTCTTTCAAAGGATGTCTCAGAGAAATTAAATTAAATACTCAAAAAACAGGCCTTCCTCAAGCAATTGTCACCAAGGACATCACCGTGGGCTGTGATGTTACAGAAATATCGATGACCACTACAAGTCTGACAGAGTCTACAGAGATGGATGTTACAACAACTCAACCAGTAATCAACACCAGGAAGCACCCTCATTTTTTGGTGCTGAAGAAACTGGAAGTGGCAGAAGGAGGCCGTGCACCTCTAGAACCAAAACATATTAAGGTAAATGACCTGTGTAGATCTGAATTATGTTACATTATTGACTTTAGCTTTGAGTGCAGCACTGCACGCTTTTGTGTATTGAGGATTTGTATAAACTCTAAATGAGGTCAAACTGAAATAGACCACAGACACCCACAGAGAAAGCTGTTGTAACTTAATTTTCCTAATTTACTTGATAATTTTCTTAGCAAATATACAGACAATGCATTGTCTTTACAGCCTCTCTTACAAAAGTAAAAAATGTAATAATTTGTTACAGAAAGTTTAATGCTAACATTCCACAAAATGTTGGTGTCCTTAGCAAAAATAAATATAATCAAATCCTTAACGTAATATTGGCACAGACGCATACACATAGACCAGTTCAGATTAGAAGAAATTGTGTGTTGATGGACAGATCACACCAGAGCTTTAAGAGAGAGAAGGAATGGAAACAAGGTCACATGAAACCCATATGATACATGTGATGATAACGTCAACTTACTTTATTTCTAGGTCAACCTGAATTTCCAAAAACTAAACATCCACCCGTCCCAGTTGCTGTTCCAAATCGAAGCCCAGCCCATTCATGGTCTCCTCCGGTTGGACCTCATTTCCAGCTCTGATGGATTTTTGTATAACAATCAGGAGAAGAGTCTTACAATAGGAGCCGAGGAGAAGGATCTGGGTTTTAGTTTGGTGGACCTGTGGCAGGGCCGGGTCATGTACGTTCACAGCGGGTCTGAGGAACAAAATGACTTCTTCATGTTTTCAGTCTTCAGCAGCAGTAAGAATCAGCTTCCATTGTTTCTGAAAGGCAACCGCCTGCACCGCTTTGACATTAGCATCAGTCCTGTTAATGATGCCCCTGTGCTCAGTCTGCCTGAGGGAAACCTTTTCACAATGTTGGAAAACTCGAAACGACAAGTATGTGACACTGCCTCTTAAAATGACAAAATCCTCTCACTAAAAATAATAATAGATACATTTACCTGTCCCCAGCTCACAGCAGATGTCCTGAGAGTGACAGATCCTGACAGTGGTCCTGAAGACTTGGTTTTCAGCTCACTGGGAGACATCAGAACAGAGGCAGGATACCTCGAACACCAGGACTATCCCGAGAGGTTAGTGCCACATGGGCTTGACAAAATGTTATCATTAATTGGATAATTAAAAAAGAAAGTGTTAAACTCAATTTGTAATTCTCAATGAAACTTTATTTTGTGTAACATATTGAAAACACAGGGATCTTTCTTATTTAATATATTTTTATGATTAGACAAGGCAACAATATTTGTATAAAAATTAAAGCAGACAATCAAAGTTTATTAAACACACCACACTAGCATTATGTGGATTTTTATTAAATATATGTATATATATATATATATATATATATATATATATATATATATATATATATATATATATATATATATATATATATATATATATATATATATATATATAATAATAATAATAATAAAAATATATATATATATATATATATATATATATATATATATATATATATATATATATATATATATATATATATATATAATCTTTCTCTTTATTAAAGAGGATTATTGTGCCAAAATGATAATTTTTATGTTTTTAGACCCATTACTCTGTTCTCACTTCAAGATCTGAGGGAGAATAAGATCAGCTTTGTTCACAGCGGGGTCTCAACCTCCAGACTGCCCTTGAGGGTCAGTGATGGGGAAAAGGTAAGTATGCAGCTGTATACCTGACAATTTAGTTAAATACAAAATGTGATCTTGACATACAGTAATATCTTATTATGTCATCTGTTAACCAAATACATTGATCATTTTTATGTATTATTTTCTTTTGTTTCATTACATTACTTTGAACATTACATTTGTTTGAACATTTGTGTAACCTTTAAGTCCATGTGTTTTTTGTTTCTTCCTCTCTGCAGTTTAGTAATACAGTGGTTTTGAGGATCATGGCTGTACCTCTTGAACACAAACTGGTGAATAACACAGGGCTGGATGTGGGCCAGGGCAGAGCTGCAGTCATTACAACCAATCACCTTGCAGTCCATGTTAATGCAGCTGACCAGGGATTCGACATTCAATATGACATCACCGACCCGCCGCGGTACGGTGACCTTCAGAGGTTACACTCCAGTGGCGACTGGAGATGGACGACTTCCTTCTCGCAGAAACTCCTAGAAAAAGAACGAATCAGATATCTGAACACTTACTATGGCCTTCAGAGTCAGAGCAATGTCACTGATCAGTTTATTTGTAAAGTCAGCATTGGATCACATGTTACAGAGGAGTTTGTCTTCCCCATTGTGGTACACTGGATTCACTTTAAAGTAACACGGAGCAAGATGGAGCTAAATGGTGTTCAGGAGGCTGTTATTACTTCTGAACACCTTCATGTCATTTCAAAAGGTGTCAAACTAAATGAAAGTGAGCTCTACTTCAGACTCCTAACAGTTCCCAAAAAAGGACAGGTATATCTAAACAGCAAAGTCCTTCAAATAAACTCAACTTTTAGCCAGAAGAATATCACAAACGGCTTGATAAAGTATGAGCTTCTAAACGAAGTGCAAGAAGACACAAGAGACACTTTTAGTTTTCAAGTGTTTGCACCGCAGGCCAACTCAACAAGTTACGACTTCAGAATCAACATTAGAGTCGAGTCCAACACTGTCACAGTTCTAAATAAAGGACTATCAATTCTGGAAGGAGCCAGTAAAGTCATCACACAAGATGTTCTATTCACTCACACAGTAAGTAACCGGGAAGTCCAATACCATGTTGTAACCCGTCCCAGACATGGATACTTACGAAGGATCAACCTGTCCAACTCGACCTCCATTAATGACAACATTGATACCTTCACAAACCAGGATATCATCGAGGAAAGGATTATGTATGTTCACGATGACAGTGAGACCAAACAAGACTCTTTCACGTTTCAAATCTCAGTACACAAACCGCTCAAACACGGCACCAAAAAGGACGTCAGGGAGCCAGAGGAGCACATGTTTAACATCTCAGTGCAGCTCGTCAATGATCAGAGGCCAGTCCGAGTGGTGGATAAGGTTTTTAATGTGGCCCGAGATGGTCAGAGGTTGGTGACTTTGAAAGACCTGCGTTTTCGGGACGATGACTCGGACTTCGAGGAAAGCTGGTTGGTCTACACGCGGAGGGGTATACCAATGGGAGAGCTGGTGCTCGCCAATGATACCAGCCACAAGTTGTATGAGTTCACGCAGCGGGATCTTGAGCAGGTTTATTTTATTTCATTTATTTTTATTATCGTTTTATTATCCCTGTGGGAAAATTAGCAGAATGATTAAAATTAGTATATATCTTATTTAGAATTAATTCAGAATTTACTTGAAAATTCGTTATTACACACTTTATTTAACACAATTTAGTAAATATTAAATATTGAAATAGCCATTCTGTTTAATGATCAAAATAGTCTTCCACTTTGTATCTTACTATATATTTATTGTAAGGATGTAATAATTCAAACAGGGGGCATCATGGTAGGAAAGGAGGGGGAGGTCCTTTCACGTTAATGAGGTAAGAGTGGACAAAGACGAGTGCTAAATACTGCTAAGGCAACAGAATACTGAAGGATATAATAAATGTAAAACATGTAAGTGTGGTTGTGGGCCTACATGTGAAGGACACTTTAAGAGTTAGCACTTCTGCCTTACAGCAAGAAGGTCGTGAGTTCAAAACCCGGCCGACCCAAACATTCTCGGCTGACTCCGGTCTTTCTGTGAGGAGTCTGCATGTCCTCCACGTGTTACAGTGGGTTCTCTCCGGGTACTCCGGCTTCCTCCCACTGTCCAAAGACATGCATGTACAGGTTAACTGACAACTCTAAAGTGTCCCTAGTGAGTGAATGGTTGTCTGTCTCTGTCTGTCTCTAAATGTTAGCCCTGAGACCAACTGGCCACTATCCAGGGTGTACCCCGCCTCAGGCCCAAAGCTGCTGGGATAGGCTCCAGTCACCCGCGACCCCTAACGGGACAAAGCGGTAGAAAATGAATGAATGAATGAATGGTATTGCTTCTTAATGTACATTTACCTGTGTTGTAAACCCTCTAAAAGTGCTAGAAACAATAAAAGATTTTCTTTTGTTGATTAGTATGAAAAAAATACAGTTATTACAGTAATGATTTACTTGCTTTAGCAAATAATAATAAAACACTTGTCAGTTCCTACTGTATAAATTCATTCATTAATTTTCTTCCACTTACTCCCGTTAGGAGTCATCACGAGTGACTGAAGTTAGTCGCAGGGCTGACAAACAACCTGAACTGTTCTGTAAATATTAAGTAGGCCTAAGTATTGTACTAGGTATTGGCTACACACAATTGTTTACAATACAAGTTCTAGGTCAGGCCAAAAATAATAATTAAATTTGTGTACAACACAGCGACATATAGCCCTTTAACTTTGTTCTTTTTGCTCTTCTTACTTTTTAGAACAAGGTTTTATTTGTCCACAGAGGAGTGAGTTTTGGCCGTTTTGTGCTGTTTGTAACTGATGGAAAGCATTATGTTTCAACACTACTGGAGGTAATTATCATAGCACTTAAAATCTTTTCAACACATAATTACTTAACTGTTCTTTTCTGGCCGCTGCAGGTGATGGCTCAAGACCCTTACTTGCAGGTGGAGAACAACACAGGCCTCATGGTCCAACGCGGTGGGGTCACAATCTTAACCTCTTCCAACCTCAGCGTTGTCAGCAATCTAGACATCCGAGACCCACAGGAAGTGACATTCAAAGTCTTCCTTCCGCCTCAACATGGCGTCCTTTGTTATATCGATAAAGATTATGATCCTATAACAGAAGCAGATGCCATTTCTACATTTACCCAGCAGGACTTAGAGGCTGGACGCGTGGCCTATCACCACGACGGCAGCCAGGAGTTGTCTGATGGGTTCAATGTCACAGCCAAAACAAGAGAAAAGAGCACAGGACAGGGTTCAAGCGCAATAAGGAGAGAAGTACATTTAGACATTGGTGCATCAGTGAAAATTTATCTGGAGAGCCACCAGAGGCCGCCAACCGTCTTGAGTAATAAACCAGTGGTGGTGGAAGAAGGCCACAGTGTCCCCATAAGCAAAGAACAATTAGAGGTATATTTACAAATTTATTTTAAAAAAATCCACACAGATAAAGATTTGTACATTTTTGTTCTTCTACAGGTGATTCATGAAGACAGTCAAGCGTCAGAAATAGTTTTCACAGTTAAAAGTCCTCCTTCTTTTGGTTTGATGCAGAGGATTCCCACAGACAAAAGGCAACTCCAACAGGTTCAGAATAAATTTACACTCTGGGTGCATTAGTTTGCATAAACAAATCTGACCATAAAGCAACACTATGAACATTGTCAGGATGTATACCCACTAAAAGACTTAAGAGGACAAATGCTGCTGCTACTGTTACCTTTCAATAATAATATAAATATTATATATAAATATATTAAATAAAAAATATATTACATTTAATACATTACATTTAATCAATCATCTGCCTATTCTTAAAAAAAAAAAAAAGGGGGGGGGCATGTGTTTATTCACTTCATAATTTGAGGTACAAAATGACATAGTGTTGCTTTTATATCATATCAGTAACATTTTTTCTTTTACCAAGTGCTGTCCTTTGTTGGGTTTGTGTTAACCACTAGACTACTCTTTTTTACTTTTCACAGGAAACTATTGAACCAACATTATCCTTTACACAAGAAGATATTGATCAAGAATTGATTGTCTACCATCAACATGCTTCAGGAAGCACCAATGACTCCGTTCTGTTGGAGGCAACCAATGGTGTGACCACAGTTGGACCTATCAGGCTGGAAGTGGACATAATCCCAACAGTTCTTCCTCTACAGGTACAGTAATCTATAATCTTCACAATGTGTAGCAATGGTTTAATACTGTTGCTGTTAATACTGTCTTTTTTGTGTAGGTGTCTGACTTGAGGCTTGACGAGGGCTCATCCCTGCTACTCACCTCTGACATCATCAAAGTCAACAATCGTCACTTTTCCGAAATGAACTTCTTGTACCAGGTTGTCGATCCACCCCGACATGGACACCTGGAGCACAACAGGATCCCAGGAATGTCTATCAGTGCCTTCACTCACACGGAGGTCTCGTAATCAAACACATTCTCTCTACTTTATCACTATACTGTATATATAATGTTTAGAAATGCTTTTACTTGTGTCTCCAGGTAGAACGTGAGTACATCTCCTACATCCATGATGGAAGTGAAACGTTGACAGACAACTTCACCATCATGGCCAATCAAACTGAAATCAAAAAGCACAGTTTGCCCTGCACAGTTCATATCGATGTCACACCTGTTAATGATGAAACCCCTACAGTTACAATCAACAAAGGGTTAAAGGAGAGTAAAGGAGGTTTAACTTAGAAATTTTCCATTTGTATGTAAGGGTTGTATTTATTTTTCTAATGCTCTCTTTAGGTGTGGGTTGGCTCTGTCACTGAGATATCTGTGAATGACCTCAGTGCAGAGGATCTGGACTCTCCATCTGAGGGACTGGAGTTTGTTGTGACACCACCCAGCAACGGCCACCTGGCTCTGAAGAGTGCTCCCTCCAGACACATCCTGAACTTCACCCAGAGTCACATTGAAACGGGACAGCTGGTGTTTGTGCACAATGGTAAAAACAGAGAACTGTCGACTTTAAATCAAGCTACTGGCTTTCCAAACTAAATTGTACTCTAACTGTATTTCTGTGTAGGTGCTTTAACTGGTGGCTTTCACTTTCAAGTGAACGATGGTGTCCACTTTGCCCCTCGTCAGATTTTTAGCACCACTGCTCATCCTCTTGTCTTGACTCTGAAGAGAAACCACCCACTGGAAGTCTATCCGGGTATGGGCACGACAAAAAACGAGGCTCTATTGTCACTCTAACATACAACACCAATACTCAAGACATGCATACAGGGTTATCCATAGTCTCACTGATCAACATTATATTTATATTACTTTAAGATAACTGCAACAACAACTGGGTTACTGAGCTCATTATTTCTGTCCCTTTGTCTTTGTTTTCTTCTAAGGCTCAGTCACACCTATCACGGAGCAGCAGCTTCAGGTGGTAACCAACGACGTCAGCCACATCAGCAGAAATCACTCAGTGGTGTTTGAGGTCACTGCTCCTCCAAAACTCGGTCGCCTCCTCCGACGTATGCCAGACAACTCCACTCGAAACATTTCAACATTCACTCAAACCTTGGTAGGATTGAGGGCGTTAGTGACTCACTCATGTCCCCTTTTAAATAAGACGTAAAATATTTTTTTACAATCTCTTTTAGTTGGATGAAGGGCTTGTCCTGTATGACCAAAACAAGCCGGAGTTGTTGGAATGGTCGGCTGCTGACTATTTCTCTTTCACTGTGTCCTTGCCTCCTGCTTTTCTTCCTCCATTCAACTTCTCTATCTTAGTCTCCTATCAGGCTAATGAACATCATGACCACCCTTACAAGACCAAGCTACTAAATAATGCAGGTAGGTAGGAATATACACTATAGCAAGTATATAACATGACCTGAAATGATTGTTTTTATGATTCTCATCAAGGTGCTGTCGTGGCTGAAGGAGGGAGAATTACTATTGACAGATCTAAGCTTGATGCCTCAAATCTTCTCAGGAAATTACCTGAAACTCAACAGAAAGGTCACCACATCATGTATCGCGTGATCTCTCTGCCTAAGCACGGAGCACTTTCTTTACAGGAACATAATCTCACCAGGTACGAGTTTTGTTACACTATATTTTTATGATACATAGATGTGATTTCTATTTGCTCCAAAAAGAACTAATACACTTTCCATTCTTTCCCTAGTGACCAACCAGATTTTTCCCAGGTCATGCTGGACAAGTACGGCATCACTTACCTCCACGATGACTCGGAGACGACCAGCGACAGCTTCACGTTTCGGGCCTGGGTGGCAGCTCTGGACCGCTCCACATCTTCTGCCTTGTCATCGCTCACTGGTTTCTCCTCAGACTCTTCCTCCTATTCGCCTCTTTACTCCGCTTCCTCATCCTCCCTGTCACCATCGTTTGTAGATCAGGT
The DNA here is from genome assembly GCA_024349245.1 of Neodontobutis hainanensis. Taxonomy (NCBI): domain Eukaryota; kingdom Metazoa; phylum Chordata; class Actinopteri; order Gobiiformes; family Odontobutidae; genus Neodontobutis; species Neodontobutis hainanensis. The sequence goes on from JALDNG010000041.1 coordinate 6,358,262, forward strand.
TTCCCGTCGCCACACCAAAGACAAAATGGCTGTGACTGAGAGGTTTAACATCACAGTGACACCGGTCAACGACCATCCCCCACTCATCAGGAGCCGGGCCCCCAGTATGAAGGTGGTGGTTGGGGAGAGAGTTGTTCTGGGACCCGATTATCTTCAGGTAAGTTAGAATACTGAAGTGAGTTCTCATGCCAGCTTAAGACCTTATATTTCAATCTGTCTTCTCTATATTTGGACATGTGTGTCAGTTCAACTGTTTAGTTTCTCTTATGGAAGGGTTTTATTTTCTGTTGTGTGAATTACATTATAGAGCACCTGCTAAACCTTGAAAACAACTTTGTCTTTAATGTTTCTCTCTGGTTACTATCTCTAACAGATTTTAATGCCAGGTCTAAATTGTGAGGTTTGATAAAAAACTACAGTAATCACGACACAAGTGACTATAAAACACAATTTTTAAACATACAGTGTGCAACTGCATTTTGAACAAATTATCCTTTACAGACTTTGCATGTTGTTAGGGGCACCACATACATGTGACCTTTTAAACATTGTCATTTTGTGTATTTTTTCCAGGTTGAAGACCACGACCACCCCCCAGAGGAACTGCACTACATGGTGATCAGCAAACCTAACAATGGTTACCTGACTCTGGGGGAAAGGCCAGAGCCAGTGACCTCCTTCACTCAGTATGATGTCAACCGTGGCCGTCTACACTTCATTCAGAAAGTGAGTCTTTTTAAGTCAATGATGCACAATTTATCTACGTATTATCATATAATTTAATTAACAGATTTGATTTTAAATATAAGAAATTACAGTCACCATCTTAAATTATGAAAGGGTTTAAGTGCTAGTGTTAACATTTGCCATCATGCTCGGCCAATTCTCTTTCAGGGAGAGCCATCAACTGGTGTGTTCTACTTCAACGTGACTGATGGCCATCACCGTCCGCTCTACAAACTGTTCAGCCTGGAGGTGATCCAACCATCTGTCTTCATGGTGAACAACACAGGCTTGTCATTGGTTCAAGGAAGGACAGCGGTAGTCCTGACGACCAATCAGCTGGCAGCACAGACAAACAGCCGCAGTCGGGCCAACATCACCTACACAGTGACCGCTCACCCTCGTCATGGACGCATCGCTATCAACGACCAGGAAGTCCCAGCCTTTGGTCATAAAGACTTACTGCTTGGGCGAGTTGTGTATCACATGACTGACCTCAGCGAATCGGAGGACAACTTTCAAATCTTAGTTTCAGCCTCTTCACCCGGTGTGGTGTTTGGGAATGTAACAGCGCAGACAGTGGATGTCACCGTGCGACCTCTGGTCTACCTGAGGGAGCCGGTCAGAGTTCCCAGTGGCATTGCTGTCAAACTGGGGAAAGCCATGATCGACGCCTCAGAGCTAGCAAGGATCAGTCGAGCTGACCCGGTCTTTGAAGTCCTGTCTCCACCAAAACATGGAAAACTAGTTAAGGTAGGGTATGTTCTTGATTAATCTAAAACAACCAGACTTCATGAGATTAGAAACTACTTTGGTACTACAATGGCATAAACAGTGGCCTTTTATCGTGGCCAGTCTCAGGCACACCTGTGCAATAATCATGCTCTCTAATCAGCATCTTGATATACCACACCTCTGAGGTGGACGGATTATCTCATCAAAGGAGAAGGGCTCAGTAACACAGATTTGGACAGATTTGTGAGCAATGATTGAGAAAAAAAGGCCTTTTGTGTTTATAGAGAAAGTCTTAGATCTTTGAGTTCAGCTCTTTTTTGTTTAATATAAATGTTGGCATCAGAGATTCCTAGCATTATATTATAGTGAGGATTTCCAGCAGATTCTTTCTTTAAGTGCTTAGCAATAGTTACAATTAGGCTTACTCTAGCTCTTGAATAAACTCTAGTCATGTGCATTCATGTATACATTGTGTTAAGTGTGTTAAAAAAGAGTGTTTCCATTGTATGAAGATGTTGTCATGTATTATGTTGTCATGTATTTTGCATAATATTACACAACACAAGGACAGTTGCATTAATCTTACACACAGCAGTTACTCATATGGACTCATTGCAATGTCTTGTGTGTCTTGTGTGCAGATGACCTATGACCCCAGCCGAGCTTCTGAGGTCCTGAAGTCATTCACTTTTCGAGATGTGGTCCAAGGCCGTGTTGCAATCGAGGAGACGCTCAGCGACAGTGACAGCCTCCCCAGTAACAAGTCTCTGCTCACCACAGCACAAGGCCACGCCCCCGCCTTGCCACTCAGTGACTCTTTTATCTTCTTGGTAAGGGCCGGTACTGTCCAACCTGCAAAAGGCGAGCTCCACTTTACCATTCTGCCCCACCACCAAATGCGTCATGGTCCAGGCAGTGGGCACAAATCGGACAAATCAAGTCGGGAACTCACGACTGCTGGCAGGCTGACACATAACAGGACCACAACTGGAGAGAAAGAGGGCAGGAAAGTGGAGTTAGCGCCCAGTCATGAGGGAGATGATGTACACCCTCATATTCTGTCACATAAGAACCACCATCACAACAGGACTCACCACAAAGGGCGGCCTCACAATCGCTGGGAGAACCAGACTCGCAGTGGATCGCACGGAGGAAGATCCGGAGCTCAAAGTCCCGAACAACAACCTCAAACTCCTGTTCCAGAGAAGAACGAGCCGGAACACCCTGACACGCACCCTGTTTATTATGAGATCCTCCCCCGTCCCGCCTCAGACCCACTCCTCATCATCCTGCCGCTCTTGGCCTGTTTGCTCCTCATAGTCATCCTCATGGTTTTGATTTTAGTTTTCCGCCATCGCAAGGAGAAACAAGCCCAGATGAGGATGCTCCAGGAGCTAGCAGCCGTGCAACTTCCCACAGAGGAGAGCCCTTGCATGGGACTTCCTGAGCGCAGCATGGCTATGCCCAGTGTGGTTGTTACCCCTCTCGGACCTGCCAGCTGTCCCAACTCTCCTAGAGTACCCATCAGTCCCAGGAGGAGGAGCCTGGCCCCCGGAATGACATTCTGGGGGCCGTTTGATGATGATGGCAATGTCATACCAAGAGAAATACATGAAAAGAATAATTTAGTTCGAAGTAGTGCTTATGCTTCTGCAGGATTTCAGACGCCACTGAGCTCAAGGCATCCTCCTCCCACTCTTAAACACAGCCAGTACTGGGTTTGATGCAGAGTTTCATGAAAAACTGTGCCTTAGGTGCCATTAGGTGTTTTTATAGCTTGGGAAGTCCTTGGGGCTTCTTTGGGAAGCCTGATGATGAACCCAGCGCTAGTTAAAGTTAAAGGTAAGTGCTAAACTTCAGTTTAATCTATTAGTATTCTGCAAGGGCCTTTAGCACAGTGATTTCTCTTTTTTAATTTCACTCAGCACTTTCAATCTATTTTGCTAATTCTGTGTTGTAAATTAAATCAAATCAAATGTTAGGCTTCAATTATTTTTTTGTGTTGTCTTAATACCCGTAGCAGAATTAAGAGTTAGCTCAGTTAGGGATTGTCAATGTAAATGGTTACCCTTTACCCGACTGTCCAGACCGGATAGGAAGCACCTGTTAGAGTAAATTGTTTGTTTTTTGTGACTAAGCTTAAGATACTGGCATTGAAACAACTCTAAAACTTGTTCTGTGATTTGTAAAAAAAAAAAACTATGATCCTTTATGTTTGGGTTCATAAACTGTGTAATGTAATATTTTTAATAAAGGTAAAATTTACCCATCACACCACAACTATTTATAAAAACAGATTCTAAATAAATGTTGTTTTTTTGGTAAATGCAATTTTTTGTTTTGTGAATGAATAAATCTTTTGACATCTGGTGACAACAGTAAAGCACTTCCAATGACTTCAGCCAGAACAACAGAGCAATGTGTGACAATTACAAAAAACAATTACTAAATTTCTTATGCAATTTCGCTAAACCTGCTTCACCTCAAACATAGGTGTTCTGTTGTTAAAAAAAGAACAAATATAGAAAACTAACCTTATATTTCACATTAAATCATTACAACCAGTAAATTTGTTAACTGATCAGACTGAAAAAGCAATCTCTAAATAATAAAGAGGCCGGGCAGCTGTAACTTGACCTTCAGGCGGCGAACTCTGGTGTCACATATCAGACCGAGGAGCGGCTGCATGTTACTGCAGCCACTGGAGGGAAAACGTGTGGAAACAGGTGAAATCCCTAACAACAATTTCAATTCAATTCAATGTTATTCCAGACTCGAGGTCCAATATAAATACAAGACTCACAAACTCCAGGATCAACAAATGAAATAGACATTTTAAAAAGACAGCCAGTGCCTCCACAGCTTTTAATGAGAGCAGACTGCACGAAATCTAATATTTGTTAGTGACATAATAATTTCATTTATTCTACAGATGAAGCTATAATACATTAACTTTCCCAAAGTTGCCTGTAGAGTTAATTTGAGCAGTGACAAACATTTCACTGGCACTAGTCCATCCTGGTAGCTTTATAAGCACACAACATCATTGTAGGCCACCTGCAGCCTTTGCAGACTGGCTTTTTTATAGTTAGTCCACAGATGGGCCGTGTACAAAGGTGTACAATATGTCTTAAAAAGAATTAACTTAACAGTGTCTGTACTGTGTCCAAACTTCTGTGCGAGAGTATTAGCCTGGGCGTACAAAGTTCTGCATTGTCTAAACATGTCTTCATCATTAGTCACGTCTTCTGTGAAGATATGCCTGAGGTACTTGATTTTCCTTGACAACATTTGACAGAAAGAAATCCGGAAACACTACGAGATCATCTGCATACATCAGGTGATTCAGAACAAGATCCCCAGCCACACAACCAGTATTACACACTCTGAAAAGCAGTAAGACAGATAGAAAGCAGTGGAGCACACCTCGCACCAGCAAACTTTAAATGCCTAGCAGCAACACCATCCACCCCATTAGCTTTATTATTGGACAATTTGATTATTGTTCCAATGTGACCTCGTGACAGAATTATCTTTGTGCCGTCAACTTTACTCACAGTATAGGACTCACTCTTAACAAAATTAAACAAACTACTGTAGTGTTGTTGCCAAAGTTTTGCCACACATGGTAGTGACATTTTACTGGCAGTAAGTCATACGTGTTGTAACAAAAAAGTTTTTACAAAAAAAAAACATTCAGCGTACTTATATCAGACATTTTTGCTCCAAAACAGGCCCATATTTTGTTCTACCTGCAAGTATCCACTCTTTGGAAGCTTCTCGTGCCTGATCCTAAGAGTCAGCAACATATGTATTCCACCCTGGCTTACTTTTGTTTCAGTTTTGTAAAAGATCACTTGAATCAACTAGTGCTTTAACTACATCAACATACATTCAAATTTCTGATCTGTCTCTTGAGTTTTTACATTTATAATCGCTACACAGCTTTTGTTTTGGCAGGTAGCTGGAATATGAAAATATATATTTTTTAAAGAGTGTTCCAATCCATGTAAGAAATACAACTTTCATTTTTATAACTTTGTCTTAAAGGTAGAAATTCATAGTTAACTTGTATCTGTAGTGGAACGTGCTCAGGAGTGGAGAACTCATAAAGATTTTTCATGTCTGTTAATGAGGCGCGTGCATCTGCTGTAGCAATACGTCCAGTCACAAATCCAGTCGCTTATTTATGTAAAACTATCTGTGAAAAAAAAGGGCTTTCATTGACAGAATTAGCCCATTGCCTTATTGTTCATATCACCAATAAAAACCACATTGGATCATTTCTTGTCCTGTATAAATTCATTTATAAAAGCAATTGTATCTCTTATCCCAGAGAATTATTCCATCTCTAATATCCACACTGGACTTCCCGTCACCATCAAACTAATCCAGGAGCTGGTCAATAACAACACTTTCAGATAACTGCATTTTGTTTTATTTGGAATATTTGTAAATTATTAGCTTTACTAGAGAGTAACTACAGACATACTGTGAAATAAATAGTAATTAGTTTCCCCCCCAAAAAACAGAAAAGTGTTGGAAAAGTGTTAGATATATTTGACATTACATAGACGTAATTTACACGTATATTTTATTATTTATTTGTCAATTTTGTTGAGTTACATTAAAACGGTTTTATTGTAAATCAAGTGACAACAACAACAAACAGACAACTGGTTAAAAGGCTGCAAAGTTTAAGTGATAATCTATTAACAACAGTATTTTATCAGTATGTTAATATAGCGTATTTCTAATAAAGTGTCCGTATAGTGTTCCAGCAAGTGCAGACGTGTTATTGGTAGTTTTTTGCAACACTGCTTAGAGTTATTTTTAAAGGGACAATGTGTGGCATTTTAAATAAAATATATATATATATATATATATATATATATATATATATATATATATATATATATATATATATAAATGAAGGTTTGTCAAAGATGTAAATCTGATTCAAGGAAAGCTATAAAAGACTCAGAAAGTGCCATGTGGTCCCAGGAAACGTGTTTATGTCACTTCATACCACTAGATGGAGCTGCAGTGCTCAGCATGCCTTGTTTCCACTCAATACTGCCAGACATGGAATAATTTTTACAATATCAAAACTATGAATAATCTCTTTTGGTCATTATAAAAAGTAAGGCGTGTCTATAATAACACTGGTTTAATATTAAGTCTACAACATAAAAATTATAATGAAAATGAATATACAAAGTTTGCTGAATGCACCCCCACACAATAGTGATCTTCAACAGGATTGTCTCAATGCTTAATGAAAAACTGCACAAGCCCCAATGCCTGTGCTTAACAAAGGACTTGTTGTAAAGCTACGACAAGCAGCCAGTCTGTCAATATGTTTTCAGTCTGATCTGGTCAAGAAATGTACAATGCAAAAAAAAAAAAAAAAAAAATAAGACAAAGAATTGTAATATTTGAATTGCTTCAGCCAAAACAAAACAAAACTATTAAACATTAAACTCAATATTATGTTTATTCCCCACAACGTGCTTTCTGTCATGTGTAGCATATACAATACTGAGCAGGTCATTCAAGTAAAAAAAAGAAAACGTAGATCAAAGAGAAAAACACATCCAGTTCAAGTGAGTTCCATAGTAAGGAGCCTATATTGTTGTAAGGCAAAGGTTTTTTTAGGTTATTCCCATGAAGTTGCAAAGAGAATAAAGAAAGATCATGTGACCGTGACACCAGGAACCAAAAGGCTGGCCTTTCAGAGTGTGAGCAGCTGGTTTTAATATTAGAGTTAAAAGACGTGCCCCAAGCGTCAGCAAAAACCCTGCTACTTTTACATTCAAAGACTCCAGGAAGTTGTCATTTTTAAAGTTCCAGTGACCTACATTTTCTAATAAATTTCCTCCCCTCCTCAAGAAGATCTCCAAGTTCTCCCCCCCCCATTTCCTTTTATGACTTTGGAACTTCCTTTCTACTGGTCATCATATCTCTGCAGAGCGTCCTCCAGCGTGGCAGTGATCTTTTGGAAGAAGATGATCTGCTGACGGAGGTGGTGCTGCATCTGGGAGCGGAAGTCCCGTACACGTGTGCGATGGAAGTGCTGAATCTCCGCTAACGTGGCGCAAGAAATGATGTTGCATCGGTCGTGCAGGTCGCTGTCCTGCTTCGGACAGTCTTTCACCTTTGTCAGGGCACCTAAAGAATTAGAGAAGAGAGAAAAATAATGTTCACATTAATTTAAATAAATATGCATATGGGGGTAAAAGTTTAGATTGTATTTTCACACAACACACGCCTCTTTTTTCAACACTACAATTTCCACATCATTAAAAGTATGAATGTGTTAAAAAGAGCGGTAAAGATAGTATGTAGGCTACAATATTCTGTATATACTGATCCATTGGTGTGCTGTAATATAGATATTGCCATAAAATGGATTGATCAGTCACAGGGCTTAGAAAGATGTCTTGTTGGAAAGATGTCCTCTGGCTGCAAAGGACTACAAAAATGAACCGTGGCCTAAGTCATATTCACCAGTCTTTACCACATTATGTGTAAGATTTTAAACCTATCATTTTGTGACTATGTACAAGACGATTTACAGAAGTTAGAGTTGAATATAATATATGTTTCCTGCTCCTAGTGGCCTTAAGTCATATATGTGTCTACAAGAGATGTTTTGACATGTAAAGTAAAAAGATGTTTTGACATGTAAAGTAAAAAGATGTTTTGACATGTAAGGTAAAAAATGTGCATCCTACTGATCTTTTCTTAGTGAGTAGATATTACACCACCACAAACTCTCGTCATATACTGTATGTTCATAAATCAAATAATGTCAAAACTACATCCAAGAAGATATGCTGTTACTTAAATGGTCTCTTCTGTGGGCCTTGATTATTATGATGCATGTAAGAATGTATGCTGCTTTGTCTTTTGGTCTCACACGGGACATAAAACAGAGGAAGCCATGCTGGGGTGACACATTATCATCTATCTTTCTGACATCCCTTCGATCTCTCTATCTCTCTCTAACTCTACCACTGCAAAAGAACCACTCATACCATCCTGGACTTTGCTGTCCTTGTAAGAGCTGTAATCTGAACTCTTGTACTCAAGGCCTGTGGGAAACTTGTCGAGCTCTGTAACCATCTGAACCCCCTGACCTCGTCCTGTCTGATTCTTCTTCCTCTTAACTCTCCAGCCCACTGTTAGACCAGAAGGAAGACGGAAAACTGGGCGAAGAAAAGGGAAGGAGGGGGAGGCTAATCCTTAGGCAGCTTCACTCTGCATTCCTGCCGTCCCAGGGCAACATAGGCTGAGAGGCCCAGGAATCTCCGCTCATTGAAATCAGATGGAGATGGCAGATCTCACAAAACAGAACCAGGAGAGTCAGATGACGTTTAGTCAGAGAGAATAAGGTCAAATAATTGTCCAGCTGTTGAATACTTTAGGCTTTAACATATATTTAGTTTTGGGCAATGGTCTGAAATTGTAAAGCAATGACTATAAAAATGAAGCAGCCAGTGTACTGTTATTTTGTCACTGTAAACAGTAACACAGACAATAAGCGGGCTTTTCTTAATGAATGCAGGGGAAACTGACTGAGTCGAGTCTTTTCTTAGATGCGGTTATTTTGTGACTTCAGCACAAACTTTGCATTGCAACAATGTGTTAAAGGGTGTTACTCAGCAGACAAAAGAGCCTAAGAGTTTCCTATGACAGCAGCTGTGGATTACTCACTCGTCTGTATCTTGTTTATTGCTTATTGCATGGTTTTCTATGAAGAAGGCTTCTCTGATTCATTTAAATGAAAGGTTTTCTACTGTGACTTAATGTTTGAATGCTGGTTCAATGTAGGGTCACAGTTGGTCAAACATCGGTCACATTTAGGTCAATACAGAACCAAGCAGTGATGGTGATGATAAATATGCTTCCATTTTGGAGACATGAGACATTGTCAATACGATATACTTTTACATAAATAATACATTTTAAGTGTGTGGTTTCTAGGAAAAAAATCAAGGAACAGTAAATTAATTCTCAGTGTGGCATACCTTTGATTTGGTAAGTCTGATCAGTCAGCAGTCCAACGTTATGTAATTTATCTATGACTGTAAATATACTGAAATAAAAAGTTGTTTTTTAAGTGCTGTCCATTGCACATATGTTTGGATTCAGACTGGATGAGTTGTGATTGTATCAAAAGAACAGAGCTCTCTGTCTATAGAAACAGAGCCTCTAGGTTTGGCAAACGTAAGGACTTTCTTTGCCAGGACTAATTCCCTCCTCCCAATCTGCACAGTATTAACTAGCTAACTCTTCTGTAAGTCTATTGTACATGTGGAAATATGTGTGTGTGTGTGTGTGTGTGTGTGTGTACTTGTGTGAAGTGGGACTGATTCAGTGAACCAGCCGTGGGTTTCAGCTTTCAACCTACATTGACACTGCAGTTTAGTAAATGAAAACAGATGTTGCTCTTGGTTGGAGAACAGTAAGAATCCGGGCCCTTGTGTGTTGTCTGTCTCTGCATTGACTTGATGAATGCAAGGCTGCGGGCTGAGTGGATGTTACAGTCCATCATTACTTGTTACTCTTCAATCCAAGTTTAATGAGTGCATATTTTTTCCCCCACGAAAGGACAAGCCTCCTGCTGAAGTGTTTCCAAGCAACAGTACAAACCATGGCCTTCCTGCTCCAGCTGCATTTCAAACTAACCTATGAACCCTCTCTTCCTTGAGCTGGGTCATGCAGCTGTTTTATAAGTTGCAAAGTTGCTGGAAGTGTGAGTAATTTTGTTTGGAGCTTGATTTGGAAATATTTTAGTACTACAACTTAGGTTAAGTTATGACCTGCAAACGTCCGGACTGTTTACATCTCATGCAGAGGAGTGGACCAGGCAGAGACAGGAATGTAAGAGAGTTAACCTTATCACTCCCCAAGTTTCATCAGTTACCACATTTCCATCTATTATGCAAGTCTATTCATTAAAGTAAAAAAAAATACTAACACAGCACCATTTCACAAAGTTTATCCTCAAAATAAGCTACACAAAAGACGCATGTTGCAATCATCAAACAAAATGCAAAGTTAATGTGAGTTTCCAAAGACATTACATTTAGATTAAAATTAATAATGTTAAAATATTGTAAGTGTAAAGTAGATTTTTTTGTTTAGTTGGGATTGCTGTATCAATAGGCCTGGCTCCGTGATGTGCAGAGCAAAACAAATTTGGAGAAATAACAGACAGCATAAAGAGAAGTCTTGCTATTGAAGCCATAATAACTGATGCTAAAGCCTGACCGGACAGTTTCCACCTAATACTGTTGTTTTGATTGATTACTTAGCTGTTGTAACATGAATTTTCCTTCTAAGAGAAAGTACAGTAGGTGATGTTGCATACATACCTTTTTGAACATCAATGATGTCCGGGAAATTGGCCAGATGTCCTCTGTAGATGTCCAGCAGGTCAGAAATCGGATCCAGGTCCTGTCGCGGCTGTTCAGCGAAATACTCTCCGATCGTCTCGTAGGCCTCTCCAGTGTAAGCTATAGCTTTGTTCAGACCCACCGAGTATGCCTGTTGGTCCACCTCGAAGGCCTGGGCCAACAGTTTAAAGGACTGTCCCACCTTCTGGTACTCCTTCTTGAACCCCAACATCTGTTTGCGGGCGAACTCATTGATAGTAGTGTTCACAGAGATAATGTTCTCGTCCATTCTTTTGGTGAAGGTCTTGAAGACTTCCACTTTGTTCTCGACTTCCTGGAGATCGAGTGGAACATCGGGCGGTCTAAAAAATACAACTTTATCTTAATTTTGACTCTTAAACACGTTTTAATATAACACAGTCCTTGTTTACAAAATCTTTTGTGTAAATCTTTCATTGAAACCTTACATTATGTTGAAGAACAGGGTGAGCAGATTATTCCAGTGACCTGCTTATCTCTCTCACACTATCAGGCCCTCCCAGTGATTAATGACTTTTTGCAGAGCACTGGAACAAGGCTGCTAACTTTTCCGCGGGCCAGAAAACCTTCTACTAATGTAGATAAATGGGCCATTAACACAATAGGTAACCTACAACACCCCTTACATGACTTTTGGTGACATAACTTTAAAGTAAATAGCAAGGCAATATCAAAGCCTGTTGCATTGTGAAGCAAAGCATATATATACTATTGTATTACATTTTGTTTACACTTTTTCAGTTGCCGATAACAGTGAGAGATGCATGATATTAGAAACACGGGCAATAGTATATAATATATACTGTACATATATATATTTTTTAAGTGTTGCAATAATACAGGGTGCAAAAGGTAAAGCTGTTTTTTCATTGGATCTGGCTAAATCTATTGACTTGCACATTGCAAATATAATAACATTTATTGTAGTAGCCCTGCAGCTAACTGGCCACTGTCCAAGGTGTACCCTGCCTAAGGCCCAAAGTTGCTGGGATAGGCTCCAGTCACCCGCAACCCCTAACGGGACTAAGAAGAAGAAAGTGAATGAATGACAATACTTGTTTAACATATTTTGCACAAAAACGCAGCCCATTAAAAATATGCTCAATGCACAATACTATGTTAATGGGTAGAAGAACCGGGCAATATTAGTGTAATTTTGATTTTACATTTTTTATAGACATATTTTGACATTTTGTAACTAAGCCTTACCTAATGGTGAGGAAGAAGTTGCCTCCCACCAGGTCATCCCTCTCGGCCTTCCTCTTGCCCTGCTTCCAGGCTTTCTCATTCGGTCCACATGTCAGAAAATGCTGAAAAACGTCACAGCGCGCCAACACGGGGTGGCTGGTCATGTGGTTCATCCACCAGATCAAACCCTTCCTCCTCTTGGAGATGAAGTCCTCCTCGAAGCGACCGGTGGCCTGCTTCTCAGGCAGGTGCGGAACGGAGATGACCGGGAAACGTTCCACCAGGCGCGCGTATAGCCAGTCAAAGTGCTTATACCTGTTCAATAAAGAAAGTGATGATTGATAATTGAATTGAATGGTGCCACGCAATACCAATATTTCTAATAACGATGTCACAATACAGCAATTCTGCAAACTTACAATAAAACATGGTATGTGTAAAAATGTGGTGGAAAGAAAGTCCTTGTTCCTTTTTTCTCATTCCTCATTTACATAAAACATAATTCTGACATGTTTTTGAATCCACAACAGCTCTATTCAAGTGGGAAATGGCCTTTTAACAAAAATCACAATACTATCTGTGTATCACGATACATATGATACATTGTCCCACCTCTAGTGATGATTGGGTGAGGCTGGAGGGTGATGGACACAGGAGTCGTGAAGAATTTAACTAAAATGACTACACAGTTTTGACAATTGACAATGATTCCAGATGGTGAGTAAAATAATGTAAAAAAATGCAAGAGAAAATTACCCCAGTAAAACCGTTAAGTCGACCCAATTGGAACTTTTTATTTTCAGTTTATAGCAGTGACAGGTTTTTTTTTTATATATGAAAATGCAGTAAAAGCCTGAGGTGAGAAGTTCTCCCAACTGTGTCTGGTGGAAACTTAATTTAGTTTTGTCATGAATGACAGACCTACTTACAGGAAAACAATGTGCATATTGACTCTCAAAATGTAGATCCCTGAGGAGTCCAAAGAGAAGGGGAAAAGCTAGTCAGTCAAGTCTGTTTTTGCTATTCTATGGGAACAATTGCGGCCTCAAGAAGAACCACATAAACATCATTTGAGTGTATAATGGCTGGGGGTTGATCTCTGTGGAGACATTACCTGCGGTTGACTTGTACGTTGGTGTGGGACGGGGTCAGGCCGTAGGACATGTAGCTCTTCATGCCTTTGAACTTCGTCTGCTTGGTGGGGTCGTCGATTGTGCAGGTGAAAGGGTAGGGGTCCTCTTGCCACTCCGGCCCGTGTTTACCCATTAACACACAGATCCTATCCTCGTCTTTCACAAAAGCAGAGGCCTCACCGAGCAGAAAGGCCTCCCCTCCAGACTTGACAAAAGTGGTGAACCGGTTCAGGTTCCTTCCCACCGTGGCGGAGCTCTTGGCCTGCTGCTGTGACCGGCTGCCCGCCCTCACCGGCAGGGATGTTGTCACCGGGTACAGAGGGGGCGTGGTCCCCAAACCCTGAGGTGCAACTGTGGCAGGTGGGGTGTCATCCCAATCGTCGTCCCAGTCGTCATCGCTGCCCTGACTGGTGTGGAAACTCCCCCCACAGCTCCCACTGCCACTCCCGGCCCCTACTTCCCTCTGGGACACGGGGGACGCGTAGGAGGACTGGCTGGTGGACTTGGGCGAGGACAGACCGTTGTTGTTGGTGCTGGGGGTGATGTGGTCCCTGATGATCTCTACATAGGAGGCAGGGAGGAGGCCTGCCTCCCCCCTGCTGTTCTTCCCCTCCAACCAGCCATCCAGCTCCTCCTCAGTGAACAGACTTACCAGCTCGTTCTCATAAACAGAGATCTCTCCTGGGTTTTCTGAGTGGAAGTCGTACAACACTCTTGCTTTTAAAGCCATTGTCAACTTATCACAGTCCAGTCTTTTATGTGTGCTATCTTTCCTTATCAGTTTTCCAGTATAAACCTTCGCTTTACGCAACAGCAGCAACAATAGGCTTCAGCTGGCTTCGCTGCGAGTTGAACAAAACATCCCAGTCCTGTAAGGAAGATGTGTGCATTACCAGGCTCGTATCTGGCACCCACCTCCTCTCTCTCCACTCCTCTCGGCGGGTTCGAATAACATTTGTTTCCACGCAAACTTAATCCAAGTCGGAAAACGCACAAGAGCCGTGTCTCTACACACGCTCCATAGTGCGCTCAATTCAACAAAGACGTGCAGTGTGAAGTGGAGAGGGTGACAGGCTTGCGATAAAAAAAAGGTAAACAATAAAAAGTAGCGGTTTCTTCTTCCAGATAAGACCGGGGAAAGTCCTTCTTTCTTTCACAGCACCGAGATGCTTGTGAGTTAAGGCACCAGTCCCAACACGTCCCAGACTGACTGATGGAGGAGGAGCCAGCGGCAAGTTAAGTCACGCCAGTCACTTTATGGATGGAAAAAAGCTCGACTCACTGTTTATGAGCCTAAAGAAAGACATTTTACTGCCGCTATTACAGTTTTTATAAAAAGGCCGATTTTTATAAGCAATTGTTGAATAATAACTAATTGTGTTCAAGACCTTTTGTGTTCTCATAATACTATCTTAAATGGAATAATTCTGCAGATATTCTCCTATTGGCCATATAAGACATTCTTTAGTAGGCTATTTAAATGAAAAACATGCAGGATTTTTATTAATAAATGAATGACTCCCCACTTACCAGAAATCGCTTTATTCCACTCTGGTGGACCAGTAAAATAATAACTTTAAAAAAGTTAGATCAATAAAGTCATAATTATGGGTTTTACTCACATGGTTGCTCACAATACAATTTCCGGTACACTGTCCTCGATAACGATTTTACACAATACAGCGATTCTGCAGACATCATCAAGAAATCGTGATGTGTGTAGCAGAAATCGCTTTAGTCAACTCTGATGGACCAGTAGAATAATATTTTAAATAAAAATATAACTGAATTTTAATCTTTCTTTTATTTAGTTACTTATTTATTTTGTCCAATTGATGTGGCTAAAGTTCACCCAAATGAAAGCCTGAAAACCTGGAAACCCAGGTTTGGATGCTGCTGAAGGAGAGAATGAGCAGTGGCTCAAACTGTGGTATGAGGACCACTGGTGGTGTTTTGAAACCATTATGTTTTATTAAATCAAGCTTTAGTCCTTGAACCCGTGGTCACTGAAATGAAACAGCTGTTTTAAATAGTAAATAACAAATACATTTAATATCTGTGTCATACTGAGACATGTTTAAATTAATGTATCTAGTTTACTTAAACTACACTTGAGAGAAGTTTTGCTGACACTTAGAAACAGTCAGACAACCATTTCCTCTTGCATTCATTCATTAGGGATACTATTTAGATATTACTAAACTACTATACTAATATCATTATTGTTAGACTTTATTGTTGTTACATCAATGTCATTACTACCATTCTCATTATTTCTGCCATAGCTTTATACCATTATCATTAACATTATTACATTATTCATGTACAGTATACACTTACGGCTGTAATTGTATTTATATGCTTAGGTATTAAAATTCATTAATTTTCTTCTGCTTGGTTCCGTTAGAGGTTGTGGATGACTGGAGCCTATCCAGCCCCCGACACCCTGGACAATGGGCTGACATTTAGACATAGACTGACAGACTTTACAGTTGTCTTTGGGTGGTGGGAGGAAGGCGGAGTACGTATTAGTATTAAATGTGTAAAGTAAAGTACACCCTTTTAGTTTATCATCCAACTGTTCCAGAGATTTACCCCTTTTTATAGAGATGCATCTATTTTTTTTTTTTTGTTTTTAATGCCTGTTTCTGTAAGGTTATACTGACTCTCTCTAGGCTTAAACATGTTGCTGCTGCAGGTGTGACATACAAATAGGCCCTTTCACTTCCTACTTGAAAGTCACAGTGGGTGTTTTTATCTATTTTAAATAAAAAGGAACATACAAAATGTGCCATGCCACAAAATGAGATTGGGGATTTGCATTGGGTTCAGTCTCTACGGCGTAAAAACATTGCTAAGGTATTCATGCGAACTACTTCACTGTGGCAACGCCCAGATACTATATGACTACACTATAACTAGACAAGAGAATGGGGTGACCCTAGACATTAAATTAGAGTAAATCCAACACACAAGTGAAATGATTACAATATCAATGAAAACATAAACTGATATGAATTAAAACTACTAACCCTGAAAACATTTCAGAGACCTTTAGAATGCTGTTGAATTTTTCAATGATCATTCAATGATGTTCAAAAAGGTAGGCCACTATATCACCAATGTTTGTTTTTATACTATTTTATCTATATCTTTCTATAGATTATTGTAGAAAAAATACAAATACACAGTATTCAAAAACACATTGGGTTTAACCAATTTTATTATTCAAATATGATAACAAATTAATAACAAGTGTAAAAATGTCACATTTACTTGACAACATTTAAGAATACACTTTATTTCTAGTGATTTTTTGGCAGTTGAGTTGTAAGCTTGATGGTAAACCTTATTCTGACAGTAAATATTTTTCAAAACAGGCAAAATGTGAAACTACAAAATTAAATAACATGTTAATACTCCCCTGAGAATGTTTATAATGGGACGATAAATGCCTTAAAAGACAGTTAAAGGAGACACTGATCATTTGTGCAAGATATGTCATTCGTATCCTACACTGGGCAAAGGTAAAAGGTCACGATTGGGGCTCCAGCCGTGGAATGACGGGGAGGATAAGGTTTCCAAAAGACGAATCCTGAGTGATGAAGTAGCCTGTAGAGTGTGCATGTGCATGCTGCAAAACAAGACACACTGGTACATTCACAGTGAAAGAACGTGAAATTGCAAAGTAACAATAATCAAAAATAACCCCAAAATTAATCAAATGGCTAGATAATTAAAAAGTCAAAAGAAAAATTATTAAGGAACATAATTTAGTCTGTGTCCCAGTGTTTCTTACCTGTAAAGCAGCTTTTTGTTGTGCAGCAAAGTGCTGCTGCTCTGCGCTGTCCCTCACCTCCTTCAGATTAGGTCTGGAGAGTGGAATACTAAAGGAGGAAAGTGCAGTTAACAGAAATAACATAGTAAAAAATACAATACATGATTCATTTAAAATATTTCTTTGTGAGATTTAAAAAGTAAATACTATCTCCTTCCCTATTGTCTGCAATAAGTCCTACCTTGCACCTGGGGTGTTCATAGACTGACTGGTCTGAATTAATCGTCTCCTCTCCTTCTCCAGCTCAGCAAGGATGGCCTGCCGAGCTTTATTCTGGAAGGCTAATGAGAAAATAAACAGGAAGCTCATTATTACAGCCAGTGGCCAACCGAGTACAGTGGACAAGTGAAAAATTATATATATAAAAAAATAATAAAAAAAATAAAAAAATCAAAACACATAAAAGGACAAAGAAAATCATTTGATTTTAACCAACACAAATGCCATAATATCATCATGTCTAATGATTTGTCGAATTCTGAAGTGCATATATCCAATTACAAATTACATAATTTAATAATAGCCCTTTGAGCATACTTTGTTACAACTATAAAAGCTGTAACAAAGTATGCTTCCTCTTTCGCTTTGTCAATATTCGAAAGATATAGCCCTAAAATGAAAGAGAAGAGACAAAGTAAGGAAGATAAAACAGTTACTTTACCTGGAGCATTAGCAGCCATAATAACACAAGGCACAACAGCCAAAAACTATACTGAGGACTCGGTTATGATATCCTTCCGCCCAGCAGCTACAGCTGCTATCCGTTAGTTGACAATACACAAACGGTTAAACTATTATAGTATAGTTTAAATCTAAGTATGATATTTCACACTGTATTTATTAGTGTACACAGAGCAAACACTAATGATAGGTTTAAAACGAAATTAAAAGTAGAAATCGCGGAGACTGCACCGCCGCATGTCATCATTGTTCGCCGGCTTTTTAGCTTGACTATCAGTAATTGGAGAAGATGATATTTCACTCTGGTCCTTTGTCTGGTGAGCCACACAGTATTATAACTTCTGTTTAACAAATCCTATGACCTATGAAGAATTAAAATGCAATTGTTTAAAATTGGTATGTCTAATTTGGCAACCAATAAAGAAGTTATACCGAAGTTTGTTAACTTTTGCAACCTCACAACAGATTCCTCGTTTTCTCAATAGACGATCTTCTAATTTTCATCATCGTCATTATTTGTCACGTGATCTATATGTTTACATCCGGGCTGCCACGGTTAACTTCCGGGGTTGCGTTGTGTTTGTCAGCTGACAGTTAGAACCAACCAGCGTTGTAGCATCTCAAGTGAAAAAAATCCTCAAAATCGGAAAAAAAATAACCTTACTGTGTCCGTACCTAGCGCCACCAAAGCGGAGAGACGGAGAGTCGTCAACCCTGTTTCCGAGACACATCTTCCCGCCAGACGCAGGATGAGTGTCGGCGCTCCGAAAGGCCTGGCCAGCTCGGGGCAGAAGCCCATCACGGAGATCCTCCATCCGCTGTCCGCTGCCGAGGAGCCGCTCTCCCCGGGGCCACAAGTCACAGTGAACGCTGCTGGGGACAAGGTACTGTCTGTTATTGCAGAAAGAATTACGCAAATACAGGAAAACAAAAGTGCTGAGTGAAACATAGCAACCACTAACGGAAAACTAATTGAAGTTTAACGAGGAATTTATCTACAGTCACACATGAGACAAAATGTGTATTTTGGTTTGCCCACGAGGGTAACTGTGCGTCAGAAATGAGCCTAAACATTGGAGATGTTACCACTGAATTATTAAAAAGCAAACCAACAAACTATCACTTGACGTATATGCTAAAGCAGCAGCAATGCCTCACACTATTATTATATGTAGCTATATAACAGATTTATTGTATCGTTGTCTCACTAATCCCCCTATACGTACCAACTAAACAAAGATGCATTGCAAACAAACCATAAAGTTTATTCCCCCCAACGAGAGTGAAAAACTGTTTACCAGCTCTTTAATTCCTGTTAATGATTGATTTGAAATGAAGCTGTAATGTCCTCTGAAGGCTTATTTCAGCAGTTGTGTTGGACAGCATATAAAATATATTATTTCAAGCAAGCACCACCTTTTCACCAATGGACAGAGAAAATGTCCATTGGGCTATAGGGCTGCACAATATTTTTCCTCTTCCTAATGTTTTGCAATTGTAGTATTAGTGCAACAAAATATGCTGTACTTGCATGGAAAACAATCAACATTAACCATTTAATTGTAGAATATAATAGTATATGATTAGAGTACACAACACAGTTTCTTCTCGAGCGCTGTTCTTTTGTGGTTTGCTGGTTGTTCAGTTACGGTGATGTAATGATACAATGCAATTACCTCCACTGTGATTACCAGTGAGGAGAAAAAGAGCATCAAAGTCAGCAGCACGACTTTGTGTGACGTTGGCTCTGTGTAGATGGATTGGATAGACAGTGAGACGTAGCACTTTTCTCAATCCTGATTGAATGAGGAAGTTGCCCTTGTGCTGACTGGTGACTGAGGTTGAACATTAGCCTTTAAAGTTTCCCCTACTATCACTTTAACCTGTTTCAGCATAAAATTAGTTTCCTTTTCATGTGAAGCAAAGCTGTTTTAACTTCCCCATGTTGGGTGAACCTGATTTTCTGGTTTAGTGTAAATAAAATAGATAGACAGGCTCACCATTAATAAAAAATACTTCTTGAGGTGTTTGCATTTTTAGTTTTGGGACAGCTCTTGTGAAATGTACCCCTTGCACACATCATAAAGGAGAGATTTTGTCACTTCTATTTCCATATTTAAACACATTTATTATCTCAATGTGAATACAACCTGCATTTTTTTCAAAACTCACACCCGCATTTCTGTCTGCACTGGTACAACTGACCTCTTGCAATCTTGGTAATATTTATAAAAGTGAAATATGTGCCCATGGATGCCAGAGATTCTTCACCGCTCTCTGACCATTATTCAATGTGTCTCATAAGAATAGAGGTGTTGTGTCACATAGTGTCAGTGTGTGGAGCAGCAGCAGTTCAACAACAGCCTTATTGAAAAACACTGCATCGATCTGTTCTTTTGTTCCTCTCGTTACATCGTCCTGGTGTCACTCTGTCCACACAGGAGGCCGGTCTGACCAATGGCACGCCAGTGGAGACATCCAGTCCCGCCTCGGTGTCGTCGCTCTTCAACAGGCTGCAGCTGGACGACGACCTGGACGCCGACGGCAGGGATCCGTACTCCACCGCAGAAACCCGTGACCTTTTTGTCACAGTCGATGACCCGAAGAAGCATGTGTCCACCATGGAGACCTACATCACCTACAGAGTCTCCACCAAGGTTCGCTATTGGCTGGTATCAGAGGAGCCCAGCAGTGTCTGTCTTGTTTTTATGAATAAAATAAGCAAAATATCTCACCAAGTTGTAGGTCGCACTGAGATGGAAATTCTGTTCCGAGCGGGATAGAAATAAATGGATAAAACTATATTACCTACAGTATATGGGCTTCAGCACATTTTCAATTTAGAGATTCAAATGTTTGTCACAGCAAAGGTTTTATTTATTTATTTATTTATTTGTCCGGGACAATGCAGTCAAACATAGTTCCAAATACAGAAGCAACTGATGTGCTAAAGTTTCCTGTCTCCTGTCCCAGGCTGAGCTTAACTACATTATCCAATATACATATAAAACACTTTCAAAGTAAAAATATTCACATTTCTTCAGACACTCACCCACATACACACAATAATGACAATATTTAAAGATGGGTACAGGTTTGGTTTGTCTTTAAACAAAAGGGGGAGTGCAGACGGTGCATGCGGCATCAGCTAGATTTCAAGGTCAATACACATGTAATCCTATATGACCAAGAAATGAGTCATGTCTAAATTTGAGCCTAATGCACCACACTACATACGAGCAGCCTTAGTAGTTCTACTGTACACAACATTATCCTGTTTTACTGAAATTGACTAAAACATTATAAATAAAGAATATGAATATCTAACTGAATAATGTTTTCCTGCAGACGTCAAGGGTGGAGTTTGACCTGCCGGAGTACTGCGTGAGGCGGCGCTACCAGGACTTCGACTGGCTCAGGATAAAATTAGAGGACAGCCAACCGACGCACTTGATCCCTGTAGGTCGTATTAAGTGCTTCCGTGCCGCCCTCCATTTCTGTTCTGAACATGAAGGCGTCATTTACATTCACTGCATCTCTGTTCTACCCCCGTGTCCTTCCAGCCGCTGCCAGAGAAGTTTGTCATGAAGGGAGTGGTGGACCGTTTCTCGGAGGAATTTGTGGAGACCAGGATGAAAGCGCTGGACAAGTTTCTCAAGCGAGTGGCTGACCATCCTGTTCTTTCGTTCAACCCACATTTTAATGCTTTCCTGTCTACCAAGGTACAACAGATGGCCAGTTTAAATGAACAGTTCAGTATTTGTGTCAGTGTATCGGAGGATAGCTCATTTATTCCCAATTGTAGAAAGTCGGCACACTTCCAGTTTGGAGAAGCAACAGCAGTGAGACTTAAATCTGTCAATATTACGATATTTTCTGTCCTTACTCTTTCTCTGTTCCTTTTTAAAATTTTCACAGTGTCAGCCAATGTAGCCATCACTTAACTAGTGACTTGTTTTTAAACTCTTAACGTTTTGGGTCATAGAGTATATTTCCATATTATGTCTTAGTAATAAACGACGCAAGGTTTTGGTTTATATTACCATATTGACAAGCTTGTACTGGGGAGTGCGATGCCCTGGAATTAAAAGCAATCATATCATGAAAACTATAGTTTTACAACTTACTTTTACAAAAATCTGGGCTATCCCTTTAGTAATGTATTAGCCTGGAATACCAGATTGTGTTTCTTTTTACAAAAAGAGGACGGTCTGGTCTCACAGCGAATCCCTTCCTTGGTAATTTTGCAGATGAACCAATCACAAACCATTTATCTGATGCAGGATGTGGTTATCTCGGCCCTGCGCGGCAAAACATTGAACATTGGCGGACATTGCTACAGAAAGGTCGTTTATTTCTGCTCTCGCCTCGGTTTTGAATAATCGGAAAAGTATAAAAACGATGAAACCGCTCTGGTGTCCGCTCTACTGATGGACATGTTAACCAGCGGGACTGATGTGGCTTCCTTGTTGACAGCCGGCTGTGTAGTGTCGCCTTTTTTTCACTTCACGCCCTGCGTTTCTCTGATTGGTTAACATTCCTCTTGTAAACCCCGCCCTTGAAATTAAATGCAAGCAACAGGGTAACCACTATTCTTTACAACTCATGTTGACATGTTTTGGGTTTATACAAAGAAATGAAAAAACATATTTCCTTGTGGTTAAAGTTTTTTTATCAACTGATTCATTTATTTAGTTTTGAACACTAAATTCTTGTAAAAATGGATGATATGGTCTCGTTACTGTTTGCAGGACTTGAACAAGCGACAGGGTCTGGCCTTGCTGACCAAGGTGGGGGAGTCGGTGAAGTACGTAGCAGGAGGGTACAAGCTGAGGGTGCGACCGGCTGAGTTCTCCGCCATGGGGGAATACCTGGACACCTTCACTCAGAAATTGGGGACGATGGACCGCATTGCACAAAGGATATTGAAGGAGCAGTCAGGTATCACTGTGAGGCATTACAAACATGGATGTATTATAAGAACACTACACACATTATTCTCTGGCACTTTATGTCTTAAAATATCCAAATTTGTCATGCTTTGTCATAATTTACACTTCCTGTCGTAAAGTTGATGTATATTTTGGCTCCTTTAAATGGGATCAATCTATGAAAGCAAAAAAGGCTCTGCTTTGCTTCTAGTTACCGTCTCTGTTTATCGGAAAATATGTTTGATATATCACAAGAGTATCCGGTGTACTCACTCTTCTGGTTTGTTTAGCGGATGGTGCTGTAGTGTTTGGTTTAGGCATAAATGAACAGGACCTTAAGAGTGTGCAGCGTTTTCAACTGCCAGCCGTAGATCAAGCGTGACAAATGACTGTGTAAATACCTGTCGACTGGTCCTGTGAAAACCCTGGCTATCACCATCTGTCAGGTGCTTTAGATATCTTTCAGTCCGAGTTGGGTGGAGCAGATAAACATGGAGTGTGAAACGATAAACGTAGTCAAATCTGTATGTATGTTGCCCTCGTTAGAGTACCTGACGGAGCTGCGTGACTACGGCACAGTGTACACCAGCTGGGCAGCGGCGGAGGAGGAGCTGCAGCGACCCCTGGAGGGTGTGGCAGACTGCGTGTCCACGTGCTGCCGAACTTTGGACAACCTAAGCGAGAACATGAGTCAGGACTTCCTGCCTGTGCTCCGAGAATACGTTCTCTACATTGAATCCATGAAGGTATGGTAGATTTAAGTGGGAATGTTGAAGTCCAGACAAAAGCAGAACTTTACAGATTGAGTCGAGAAAAATAACAGTGTATGATTAATAGAAAGATGTACTAGAGAATTAGGTTATTAGTTATTTAATGATGGATAATCTGGTTTATTTATTTATTTTTTTTGCAGGCTGCTTTTTCAAACCTCACACTCTGTCTTTCTGCAGCTTCAGTATCAAATTATCAAAATTCCCTCCAGTTAAACGCTGATAAAACTGAAATGATTGTTTTTGGATCTATAAAAGAAAAACTAAAGGTCTGTGAACACCTTCAGAGTATTGTCTTTGATAAGTAAACTAAAGCTAAAAGCCTTGGTGTTATCCTTGATTCTGACCTGAGCTTTAAAAGTCCTGTTAAAGCAATAATACAATCTGTGTTTATTTAAAAAATATTACGCGTCTCAGGAACTTGTCCAGATGTCCAGGCAGGACTTGGAAAAAGTATTCCATGCATTTATTTTAAGCAGGCTGGACTACCGTAACAGACTTTTCACAGGTTTTTCAAAAACAGCCATTAGACAGCTACAACTAATCCAGAATGCAGCAGCCACAGTAATTACAAAAAACAAAAAACATATCACACCAATACTCGGATCACTCCTCTGGCTTCCAGTTGCTCAAAGAATTGATTATTATTTTTTTTTCCCTTGTCCATAAATCAATGAACAGTTTAGGTCCAAAGTATTTGTCTGAGCTAATAACTCCATACAAACCTCAGAGGACCCTGAGATCAACTGTCCGGGCTAATCTTGGAGAAGCATTATTTACTTTTTATGCTGCTTTTTATTGATGCTCAGTACTTTTAAAAATAATCTTAAGACACCATAACATAGCTTAACATAGCTTATATTGTATTTGCTCTGTATTTGCACATTTTGCTTAATGATATTTTTTATATTTTGATGTTTTTAATTTGTAATGATGTCTTCTGTAAAGCACTTTGAGTTGTGTCTGCACATGAAAGGTGCTATAGAAATAAACCTGCACAAGTTAAATGTGGCTGACCTACAGACAAGACTGAGACCTAGAGAAAATGTGTCAATGCTTGCGTTCTGATGTCTAATCCACCTTTGACCTTTTAAGGAAGTGGTCTTACTGTGACCAATGTGTATCGTTTCCTGTCCTCTCATTGCAACAGTACTCAGTCTATTCCAATAAGTAAGAATAAATAAATAAAGGTGCTTATTCTTTTCTGTTTCTTTCCAGAATGTTCTGAGAAAAAGAGACCAGTGCCAAGCAGAATACGAGGGGCGACTAGAGGCAGCTATTTTGAGGAAACAAGAGGACAGAACGCCTGTAAGCCTTTACATGATACTCCACACACCTGAGTAACCAAAGCAGGAAACCCAGAAGCTTCATTTACACTAAAATCCATCAAAACTGACAAAACGTGTCCTTACCTTCAGTACAGTTAACCTCACTTACAGTAAATGTGGCCACTGTATTCAACCTTCTTCTTCCCCAAAACCCTGCACCTCCCAGGCTCCCTGTGTGTTCCCATAACCTGTAGTGTTGGAGGGTCCTGTAGTGGTAGTTTTGTCTGTCTGCCCCCATAGGTCCCAGCAGAGGTGGAGAAGTGCCAGGACAAAGTGGAGTGTTTTAATGCGGACCTGAAGGCCGACTGGGAACGCTGGCAGAGAAACAAGAGACAAGACTTCAAACAGCTCCTCACAGGCATGGCCGACAAGAACATCAGCCACTACGAAAAGGTATATAGAAGGGACTCACAGGGCAATATAGAGCCACAGCTCAAAAAGACAAAAGTGTGTGCTCTCCTTTTTTATTTTTAGGAACTTTTAATAATAACTGAACAATGATCAGATGATTAAATTTACTTACACTGCCTGTCCCCAAAAAAGTCACACTCTAAAATCCATTGATGGTCATTCAGTATATTCAGGTAGTCGGCTGATCATTCTTTGGGCACGTAACGTTGCTGAACCCAGACTTTAACAAACTGCAGGAGCCCCAGATAATAGCACTGCTCCCACAGGCTTGTACTGTAGGCTCTAGGCATGATGGGATCTGTGTGGACCAGTGAGTGCACTCATGAGAAACAAGCCGAGTCAATCACCACGACAGGTCAAAAATAACATTTAGATCAATATGAGCTTCAAAAATATAAGAAAGATATTTTCTGTCTCAAGTAAAAATGTGAGATAAATGTGAATATTTGGGAAGACAAAAAATGTCAAGGCATTCTGTTACATACAAAAATAAAAAAGCCTTTCTTCTGTTTTAAATGTTTAGATAAAAAATTATTTCTCAATATAGCCATTATACTGTATATAAGCTGTGCCTCGAGTGCAGACACTTTTTCTTTACTCTCTGAGGCATTTTTTTCCCACTGCCATTGTTCATGATTGGTCGCTGATTGGTCAATAGGTTGTGCTTCTATCCTCTGTCTGGAACAGCAGGTTAACCTTTTCCATTGAGATGTACCATGACAGAAAGTGAACCAGCTTTGTGATGCCTACAAAGTCAGAGTTACCCCGAAGTTACCTCGTTAACCCCCTAATCTAAGTTCCAGTATAGGACCCAGGAAATGGATTAACTTAAACTTATTAAGTTTATAAAAAAACATCTATAGATAGCTTTCTCATTAGAAAAAGACTGATGCCTATACTTAAATACACAGTTTGCACATACAAGAACATTAATATTTCTAGATTTGTCACTATATCTGGGCTGCAGTTTTCATTGGTTATTAAATATCTTCCTTGCCCTCTTTGTTTTTTGACCAGTAGGAATGGGATTTAAAAGTTTAAAAACAGTCTGAGCTAAATGATGGAGTTAGAAGACGGCAAAATAAAACCTTGTCATAAAAAATAGCCATGGAATTGTAATGCATTTGAACTCCTCCTCCCTAAAGTTTTTAATGTTTTTTCTCGCTGATTCCTGATACTCTTACCTATAACCTTTTGTTTGTGCTCGGCCTCCGTCCTCTCTCTGCAGTGCCAGGCAGCATGGGAGTCGCTCATAACTCTCCTCCAGGACAAACAGACTGAGGACAAAGACAGTGAGACGAACTGAAACATGCTCATTTCCACCCCTCCACTTCCCCGTTACATTGTTCTCATGCCAAGGAAAAGGACGGACGGGACGGCAGGTTTAACTGCTGGACTTTATCCTCCTGTATGAGCGAGACTAGTCCTTGGAGGAGACGCTAACCTGGACATGAAGGGGAGAATGGATACGCCTACTTTGTACAGACATTTAGTCTTCACATTTTTTTTTAACAGACTTTTTATTTTTCCAAGTTGATTAACAATGATTTTTGTTACTGACCTGGTCTTTCGGAGATGTCTGCGCCTTGTGCTGTTCTAACGGTTTTCATATTAAAGAAAAGTGAAGCATTACATTTGATGAAGGAACATACTCACTTTTTACAAGGTCAAGAAAGACTTTGTTACAATAATACTTTTCAAAACCAGAAATGAGGTGTGTGCTAAAATCAAATAATTTAATAATGTCTCCCACTACTGCCAGGCATTTATCTGGAAGATATTTATGTAAGTTCACTTTGACTGGCAGACCTGAATACAGGGTTAGTCCGCCTACATAAGAAGGAGACATGTTAAGTGTGAGTTCAAGATGATTCAGTGAGGCGGGGCAGATCATTTTAAGTTTCTTTTTTTCCGAATGTTAAAGGGCAGACACTACATTGTTTCCCAGCATTGCCCTATTTAACACTACTTTTTTTTTTCTTGGTTGTAGGGTTCTAGAAACAAATGCTTTAATGTCATTTGTAATCTCAACACAATTTCACCGACACGTAAAAGCACACAAGAGTCTACAACTCCTAAATGGTTAGGTGTATGATTCTGTTTTTCTTGAGGGCACAAAGTCATGGCTGCTGTTCCACCCAGTGACGGCCTGAGGAAGTGGGTGGCCATCCGCTGAAAGGAGGTTTCACATCCTTAAAGTCTTTAGAAGTCACTTGGGTAAAAAGGAAAATGCATTGACTTCAGTTTCTATTGGATACAGTCGAGTACTGCGTCAGGAAAGCTTTGAGCTGGAGTCATGGCCGTGCAACAGCATCTACTCAGCTGTTACTCACCGGAGAGGAAGTGTTGGTTCACGATGCTTTTTCGTCACAGAATATTGCCTTAAATGAAAAATCCCCTGTGTAAGCTTTGTTGCACCAGTATCTTTTTTTTAAATGACTAGTAGGTCATTTTCTTTAACATTGTTTTGGGTACATTATTGTTTTCTGGTGCTTTTTTCAATTTTTTTTTTTACTTTTTTAAATTTTCCTGGGTTGTATTTTGTCACACTCATAATTGAATTTACATAATTTAGTGAAAACAGGGGCAATGAAGGATGAGTTCAGAAGCACATTTACAAAACCACACGTTTTCTATTTTAAGATAAATGCCTTATTTTATTATTATATATTTTTTTTTAGCTTCCATGATAATTGTTTAGGCGTGTGATTGATGGTGCTACTGTAAGTGTTATTTATTTTTTTTTTTTTTACCCAGATTGATGCTTCACATAGCTAAAGGAATAAATATACGTGCCGTAGCATGTTGTCTTCGCTCCTCTTGAGGTCAGCTTGTCTTTTGAGTCCGCTTTGGTCCAGTTTCAAAGCAAAATGATTTATCACTGTCACACGCTTAATGTTTCCTCATGAATCTTTAAAAACACGAGTTCAAGACTCGAAGGTGTGATGTGGAGTTTAAACTGCAGCTGGTTAAGTGTAGTTGAAGTTTGCACTGATGCTCCAAAGTTAAATTACTGTATTATTATGATCCCTAATGGTTAAAGAATAACTGCTTTATACTGTACATGAAGTAACTTAAAATACACCTTAATTCTGCTAAAAGATAAAAAAAACCCTAAAAATTTCCATTACATATTTCTAAGCATTTCAATAACCCTAATTCTTAGTACAGTCGTACAAATGAAACTCATCAACTAAATCTAAAAGTATTTTTAGTGAAATACTGGATCTTTTTTTCATATTCCTATCTTTCTAAGCCAACCATAATTTCACATTTTATATAAATATGTTAATACAATATGTGCATATATCTATATATAATATATTTAACTGAGCTAAAGGTTAGCTTTTTTTAAAAAAAAAAAAAAATCCCAACATTACTCCGAACAGTTTCCTAAGGTTCAGGTTTGATGGTGTGACTAATGTTGGGTTCATTGTAAACTTTTCAAGTCTTTTGATGAAGAAAATTATTTTTGTAAGACAATAATTTAAAATTCAACGACAACATTTCTTAAAAAAAGATAAGCAGTCCTTTAACGACAGATTGACTGGACACTGTTCCAGTTTACTGTTTAATGAGACGGATTGTGAATAAATATTGATGCTAAATATTAATGCTGAATTAATAATTTCATTTAAAACAAAGAGAGATGAGAGATTCTTCCACTGATCTGCTCTAACCTAATGGAGTGGCCCACAAAGGCAACTTTATGATAAAAGTCAGTTGATGTGAATACATAGAGCACGACCTCTCGTCTATAGCGGAGTGTGTTTTTGTACAGATATAATGGTGGTTCTCTCAGCTTCTGACACAATAAAAACAAAGAAAAGGGAAGGTGATTTAAATATGGGATAACCAAACTTTCATCAACGCAATATTATAATCCTGCCTTTGGCTGAAGATGCTGAAAGGAACACCAATAGTCCTTGAATAATTAGTATCTAACTTTACTCAGTCATTGTAAAAGCCCATCTTATACTGTGTGCCTGCTGACCTATTGTTGCACTATATGTAGCTGACATTTTCTCTAAAAACCAGGTCTGATGATGGTCACAAATGTGAGATGTAGTCGTTTCTTTGAGTCCTGTCACTTAAAGGAAGATATTTTCTGATTAAAAAGATTCAGCTCACGTTGCTCAGAGTTCTGACGGCTGCAGGGAGCGGAGAGTTGGGGAGTTTTTTAATGTTGAAATGTTTTTTAAGCCAAATGTCCCCATTGTTCCTCCTGTCTTCCTCTGATAGATTCACACAGGTTTTCATCACAGGCTAAACCTGACCAATCAGATGAAGGGTTTAAAGTCACATGACTTCTAAAGGTGTGAGTCCAGGTGTGTGTACTGTTTACGTTGAAAGTCTGTACATTTGGATGTTAATAACATCTTGTAATTAAGCGTGTATATTCATGTTGTTTTGATGCAATTATCTTTACCTCAAATGATTTTTAAATATATTGGGACTAATAATAAAACAATGAATGAATTTGATTCCTTTGACTGATTTTTATTTACATTCACTTGTAAATGTAAATTATTAATGATATGAAAATTACAATTTTAGTAAGCTTTATCCATTACAGTTATGTTGCAAAGATTTTAATAATGATTAAAAAAAACACAACCCAGTCAATTAATGAGACTATACAAGATTTTTCTTATGAAACATGACGTGGTGTGTGGGAGCCTTGTCTTGGAAGCCTTGGCAGTAAAGATGTGTTTTACACAGACAACAGATAATGTTATACAACTGCACCACTAGATGGAGTCATGAGCCACGGCAGGACCCTTAGAACGCCTTGTCTTTGGTGTTAAAGAACAGATACTTTCTGTATCACATGATATTTTCATCACATGCATGAGGCATAGAAATGAAAAGTGGTCAGAACTACATAATCCCTTTGAAAATTGACTGCCTTTTACAAAGTTTAAACATTTTGCTGCAGTCTGAACAACACTGTTATGAGAGTACCATGATCAGTGCAACTCAAGAGCACCTTCACTCCTTTATCAGTAAAACCAGCTGACAGAATACAGACAATGATCTGACACTTATAAAAAAACAACATTTTGAAAAGACATAAATAATTGTTTGTAATTAATTGTAATTATTGTTACAATAACTTCTATTCATAATTCAGCTCGTCCTAACCAGCAGGACAGAGCACTGACTGATAACTCTGAGTAAAAAGTGCACGTTTTATCTCTTTACAAAGTGCATGCTTAAGGCCAATCTTAAAACTAGCTCAGTGGACCGTTTTGAACATAGCGTACTTGATAATTCTTCTGACATTGTGGCAATTTTAGTAAGAAATACAGTAATAGCAATGCTGGCGAAGATTGAATATTTCTGTACCAAAAAAAAAAGGCTTTTTAGTGTTTTTAGAGATCATTGTCCATGTCTCTATATTAGGAAAGCCTATATAAAAATATATATATACATTAGCCTTACATATAAGACATAACAGAAGCATTAAGAAATGTATTAATATTCATACAGCACTTTTTCACTTCATTATAATACTGTTTAGTTGTTCCTGTTTCTAAATGTTTAGATATTTCAAGCACTGCGTTTGCTTTACTGTTCTGAGGAAGTGAGAGCAAAGCCAGTCAGTCTAACGTTTCAGTTCCAGCCTGTTTGTGCCATCGACGCTCACGATCATTGAAGATATCCGTCTCAGTCTCCCCGAATAATTTCATACTGTTGTTTCACAAGTGTTCTGCATCCAACAATACTAGAAGCAAATGGACAATAAACATTAGAGACATTAGCGGCAATGTGCATTTAGGACATTTATCGTAAATGCACATTGTATATCTTTTTCTCTACTCTTTGTTTTATTGTTTGCATATGTTATTCTTTCACTTTGATGAAACACCTGAATAATGCTCATGTTTTACACACTTGGAAGTTATAATTAAAATAAAACAATGATTCTCACCAGATGGGTATCATCCCCAGAACTGTGACGACGCTGGAAAGCAGGAAGACAAATCCCGGGGACCGGTCCAGCGTACCCTGGTAGATCTTGGTGGAGGCCGGGATGTAGGCCAGGGCAGCAAACTTCAGAGCCAGCTGCAGGATGGTAAGTGTCATGCCTGATGTAAAAAAAAAAACAAACACTGTATGGTATAAAGCGCAGCACAATGGAGAGAGCTAAAGAGCATGTTTGCCTTTCACAGACTTTGTTAAACAGATAAACGATCAATGAACAACCCAGTTTCTCTAGTTATACATAAAGCTAGTCTGTGTTTGCTTAGGCCAGATAAGAGGAACAGTAAAAACCGGCCTGACAAGCCTGCAGTTACAGAATGTACCACTCCTGTAAAAAATATCATCTTAATGCTTAAAGTTTCAAATAAATCTATGGTAAAACAACATATCATATTATCTGCCATGTATTTCCATATTAGTCACTTTTTTAGTTCAACTCTGACTCATAAAATTGAAACTGAAATGACCACTGCACATTTCTGTAAACTCACCACATGAGGATTGGGGGACCTGCTGTGAGAGCAGAGATCTGATCGTAGGCATCGGGATGAGAGCGAAAAGAGTCAGGGTTCGAGCTGCGGAGACACAATAAACATGACACTTTGGTTCTTATTACATCCACCTCCATGTTTCCTTTCTTACAATAAAACATTTAGTAAAGACATCTTGTCATTGAAATCATAAAAGAGAGGAACCAAAAGGTCATGTGTGAGTTTTCAGTTCCACATTTTGGTTTGTCAACTGTAATCTACGTCTATTTCAAAAGTCCACATAGTTTAGATTTACTAAATAGAGACTTTAAAACCCTGTTCTTAACCTTTAAAAACAAACACAGGCAAATCTTGATGAAGTCTTTTTTTTTTGTAAATTCTTAATAATCTTGATAAATATTTGAGCTTGGATTTTTTCTTTTTAAAAATATCCAGTTATTGATCTACGGTATTTTTATTTGTAAGAAAGTACAAGAAGCAAACACTAAAATAGAACAAAAACATTACATCAGACATGCTAACAGTCGGTAAAATGCAACATGGTTTAACTGGTAATGTGTGAATTAAAGATTTGTTTGTGTTTTGTTTAAGAGGAAGTTAGCAGCTCACTCTTAACCCTGAGTCTGTTTTTGCTCTGACAACGTTACAATGGCCCTGTGGTGCCTCATCAAAATAAACAGAAAAATCTACTGTTAAAATGTAAAAAAAAAAAAAAAGCCATCTCTAAGATTTCAAAAAGATTCTATGAACAAATTTAAGCTGTGTCCCAATTTAAAAAGCTTGTTTGAATAAAAATTTTTTAATAAAAAAAAACATTCCTCAAAATATAAAAGCTTGTCCACTGAAACATTTTTTTAATTAATTTACCTAATAAAAATAAAACTCCTGAAAAAGAAAAATTGGCAATTTAAATAAAGTTAATAAAAAAAATAAAAAATAAAAAAGACACTCTTCAAAATAAAACTGGGGGCTTTTCCCCAGAATGTCCAGGTTGAAAGAAAACCTCTATATTAAAATCCTTTAGATATTTTTTGTTTTTTAGATGAATTTAATTTGATTTGCTGAATGTTTATCTTTTTCAGGTGTCTTATTATACATTTTTATTTTGCGGAACAAGGAATGCGTTATAAATTGAGACATGGCTTTAATTTTTCTTGGAATTGAGGCAATATTTTTTTTAATTTTCCTCTCCTTTTATTTTATTTCTAATTTGATCAGGACCACCACACAACATGGCCAAACACACACACACACACAACCAAAAAGTTTCAGTTTCTTGAAATGATTTGATCAAAAATCTCAAAAGCTGAGAAAACCGTTCAAAGATATTTCAGTTTTCCCACAATGCAATAGAAACCTGAGATGCACTCAGACTCACCCAGATAAAACATGTAGGTCGCTGTGACAAAGGTCATGAAGTAAATTCCCGAAGCGAACGACAGCATGCCGACCAGGATGAGGCTGATGTCACTGAAATACCGACGTAACACGATGACGCCCAAGTAACTGGTGATGAAAATCAAGCAGCCGGCTGCATTCCCATAACCGACCTGAAGGGCAAACAAAGGAGACATTTAGACATATTCCAACCATTTCAAATTGTACACAATCCATAGACATAAAGGGCAACATGTCACCTGTTTGGCGTTCCAGCTCAGTGGCTCTTTCAACACAAAGGAGCCAAGTATTTCAATGGCACCTCCCACTGCAGAGCTGTACAAGACGGCCGCAGCAAAAAGTAAAACTACATTGGTGATGTTTTTCTTAATCGGAACATCAACATGAGCTGGCGGAGGAATAAGGCCGCAGCTCTCCTCTTCTTCTCTTTTGGATACATCTTTCACCTTCATTAACAAGAAACAGTTATAAGATATCTTGCATTTTTTAGAACAGCATGACAGATACAACCTAATAAACCGGTTAGGTGATTTAGCAGCTGCCCTAATAAAACAATCTACTTTAACAGGTGAGGCAAGTTGAGTGACAACAAGGAAGAACTGGTGGGACAAAGGTTAGCACAAACAAAACACACTTGTTTGCATTATTACACTTTGAATACAAAGGTTTTATCACACTGACCTGTAGCAGAAATGCAGCATCTAAGAGACAGAGCGCGGCCAGGATAGTGCTGACTATCAGCAGGATGATCCCATGTCCCAAACTGGCGGTGTACAGTAGAAAAAGATGACCCGATGACAAACTGCCAACCAGACCTGCAATCCCATACATCAGCTCCACCCTCATCATCATCTGCAAGTAACATTTCAACAGGACAGAGATGAGAACTAAAAATACTAACAAACACAACTGATGTAAGACAACACTCATCTTAAGTTATACGGGATGGGTTTGTTTTCACTTTTTACTCCAGGAGGTCTTGAACAGTTGAAAATGGTCAATAAACAATAAATACAGTCAATTTATTCATTTTGGCATGGCAGCAGCTCGTTCAAAGTGACTGAATAAATGTGATGGAAGTGAGTAAACTTTGTGGGTTGTGTGTGGCAGAACCAGCAAAGTGTCAGTTTCAGTAATTTGAGCTTTGCCAATGCAGTTCTGCACGTGTGTGTCTTATATGGTTCCCTATTAGGCCTACTGTAGTTTTAGTTTTAGTTGTGTCCTCCCTGGATTAATAAATAAATAAATATTAAAACAAAAATAATGAAACAATTAAATCATTAACCCCAACCACAAGCATAAACATATGCAGAACCCCTTTTAGGGGATTTACCTTTGACCTATCCGCTGCCGTTGAGGCAAGTGACGCCAGCGTCATGACGCCGGGCCAGTAGGCACTGTATCCGCCTGTAAGTCCGAAGAGCACCGCGGCTCCATACATCACCTGTACGGGCAGGTTAAAGATGACGACCAGCAGCAGCACGAGTCTGGGCACTAGGTATCCGACCAGGGGCACTATTATGGGGGTCCTCCTCCAGCCGCGGTCGCCCATCCGGGCCAGGAGCAGCGCTGGGAGAATGGGGATGAGTTGGATAATGAGGTTGTAGACCATGTAAAAGTTTGTCATGGCTATCTGCTGGCTGTGACTATTGTGGGGGTCCGGGTCGGTGGCGTTGGCAGAGCGGTCCAGGACCACCATCTGTAGAGCGGTGTCAAACAAACTGCTGCCCAGCTCCTCCAGCACGATGACCGGTTCCACCTGACGGAGCAGCGAGAGGACCGAGTAGCACAGAGGCGGCACGGGCATGGCGGCAACTGGATCACCTCCCGCTGACTTTACTGAGGCGACTTTGTGGAAGCAAATATCCTACTCCCTGGACATTCAGCTGTGTCTGGGGTTGCCCTCGAAAAGCACATGACAATAAAAGTGAAAATAGTCTCAAAACTAGCCTACACCCACTTCCTCATTCAGCCTCCAACCAGCACTGCGTTTAGGAAAGTGCCGTTGAAGCACTCACAGACGGACGTCCCATTCCGCGCGCAGCACCTCTTCCACTGTGTGCGCCTCTCTGTGACACAAACTAAACATCGAACTGGCAGGCTCATCATGGCCCAGTCTAAACTGTACACTCAAACATAGGCCTACAGAAAGGAGTGGGAATCAAACCCTGAAAAGGCTGGTTTAGTGGAGTTGATACACGGGCTTCATGCGTAAATCTTAATGCGTAGGAACGACAAATGAAACATGGCCTTTTGTTAATCGTCATTATTCTGTTACTTGTCATGATTATTTACAAGCAGTAGCCTATTTCTCTATACAGTATAGGCCTACTGGTCGTTTACCTTTAAATATGCATCTTACGTTTTTGATGGAAATGAGAAGTTTTTGGGTCATAACTAGTTTCTACTAATATAGCCTTTAACTACAGTCTTGTGACAACTACCGTCTCCAAGTTTAAAATATTAACACAGAAAACAACCACTCAGACATCTCAGAAAGAGTTTTTTGTTTTTAATGAGAAAATATTCATAATATGTAGGCTATAGCAGGTGTATAAGTGGGCGCCTTACATGTGCTATAAAAGAACAAAGCAGGTTAAGAGCATACAAGTGGTTAACATACAGACAGAGGTTTATATAGGGTTGCTTTAACACACACATATTGTTTACTGTGAGCTTTGACCACTTCTGCCTGAGTGGCTGAGAGAAGCATTTAAAAATAATAACTAAACCACTTCTGCACCAGAAACTCCACATCAAAGCATAATAATATCAGTCATTATGTCACACGGTCCTACTTTAAGTGTGTGCTTGATGTTCTTTTTTCCACTTCAGAGCATTACAGGGCATGTAATGTCACAAGGATTTAGACATTTGCAAAGCCATGTGCTGTAAAGACTGCTTTAACACAGTTGGTGGCATCCATTGTTACAGTAGAGTCCATAATGGGTTGTCTATCTCATTTATTATTACAGTAAAACAATAACTTTGAATACTTTTCAAAATGTGTTTTTAATGTCTAGAAAAGTAACCACTGCCTTTGTCCAGGAAAGGATTTGAAAATGCTATATTAATCTCATCAGCATCAAAGACACTGTACCTCAGGATTGAACATTTTTGCAGCGTGGCAAAAACATTTGTCTCATAAAAAAGGGACAAAAGTCCATTAAATACTTTCAACTCATATATTACTAAATTACCAGTGAGGAGTCTCTGTATGTTGTAGTTTTTAGAAATGTGAACACAATATGGAGGAACAATGTCCTGTTAAGTTCTGTTCAAACAAATACACAGTGAACCATAGTCAAAGGGTTGTTTTTTTCTACAATTCTCTACATTTTTGCCCCAACAGTCTCAACTCTGTGACATCTATACACTGTAGTCTGGCTGAAGGACACTTAGAATGGACAAAAAAACCAAACAAAAAAAAAAAACTGTCAGACAATGGGATCAAACCTGCAACCTTTGGAATAAAAAGAAAATCTCAACAAGGAAGCAATCATACTATTCGTAGAGAAGTCAGTGGTTCAAGATAAACAAACCACCGTATAATGACAATCACACTCTGTTTTGTAGATTTTTTTCACGCTTACAGAATAATAAATTGTTTTGTCCTCGGACTTGTGGCATAGATAACTATATATCTTTCAACTATAACTCAGTATAAAACCAACAAATCAAACTTACAAAACCCATCTCATAATTTAAATATGTACTCATGTTAGAGACAACAAGTCTTTTCAGTCTGCTGTTTGTCCCTAATGTAAAAAAAAAACCTCCTTCTCAATTGCGATCATTATGTCCTTGTTGACAACAAAAAGTTAAAGGCTTGTACTTGAATACACACAATCAGCACGTCTTACCTTTGAACTAAGGCTAAGGTCAACTTGTTTTCTGAATACAAACATTTGCTTTTGGTACGTAAGTGTTTTATAAAAAGTTATTTTAAGTATTTTCTTCCAAACTACAGCCAGCAATAAGCTTGACGTGTTTATATATCAAATACACAATCCTACCTTGGTATATAGTACATGAAAAAGACTGCTTACATCAGAAAGAGCGGGTTTGACAAAGCAATACAACCGGCAAAGCTTACTTACGTGCATGTAAAGTATTTAAAACTCAAATCCTCAGCCCTTGAATAAACTTACAGTAAGTGATACAAAAATGACCCGGACTTCTCCCATTTATTACCCCGTCTGTCCCCTCGACTTACTTCATAGACATTGTCACGAGCCACTGTAGTGATTATAAGACACATCTATGTTCTCTAAGGCCTACTGGAATTGAATAAAAGCGCACCATATATACACACTGTGCATTCAGCCATGACTGAAGTGAGCTATTCGACTTATCTAGTATGTTTTATTTTACTCTGGTTGATACTTCGGGATGTACTATAAATATGTAACAAAAACAAGTTTAACCCTCTCAGATTTTTAATACGCAACTTGCTACTCACTAACAACACATTGATTTTTAAGTTTCAAGATGGCCACCCTGCTCACAACTGCAGATTTCTTTGTCAAAATAAAACTTAGAGTGGAGTGACTTGACCACATGCACTCAGGAAAAAAAAAATCTTTAGGCAAACAGAAAAATCTCAGGAAAGTAAGAAATCCTATGAATATTTAAGTCATTCAGCATCACCAACTAGACTAGACTGAAAATATTTCAAACCCTTTTCAGATGCTCTCAAACAAACTTTACAAAAGTGTCTCTTGCATTACTGACCTTTTCTACTTTTCTTAAATCGAAATTCAAATTGTCTCCCACATACTTGTCCGCTAAACATACTTATTCACTTTCTGTCCTTAGGTCCAAAAATTCCAACTCGGTGTAACATGACTGTAGCTCATCAGGATGCTATAAGTAAAATAAAATAAATACGTTTTTTTTTTCCTCCCATCTTTTTCCTTCATATCCTTCTTTCTTAAAGTCTTTCTTCATCCTTGTGTCGACATGATTCCAAACTCCCAAAGGAAGATTTTACTCCTCTTCTTCTTCTTCTTCTTCTTCTTCTTCTTCTTCTTCTTCTTCTTCTTCTTCTTCTTCTTCTTCTTCTTCTTCTTCTTCTTCTTCCTCCTCCTCCTCCTCCTCCTCCTCCTCCTCCTCCTCCTCCTCCTCCTCCTCCTCCTCCTCCTCCTCTTCTTCTTCTTCCACTTCTTCACCATCTTCGTTCGCGTAGATACCAGCCTCCCATTTTAATGCCATGTCACTCTTTCTCCTGGTGACGCGGGTGGCTTCTAGGACCTGACAGTTATGAAGAAACACCGATTAATTTAAATTAAATGCACAACCCAACATGTCTGCACAAGACCCATGCATTTCCACCCATTGCAAACCCAATCACAAAATCCTTACAGTGTCCTGCATGCAGTGTGTTGATTACCATGACATGACATTGCACCAACTGCAAGGAAACACTTCATGCTTTAACAAATATTTTCTTAACATTTTGTGCCCCGGATGATCACATTTCCCCAGGCAGAAAGCACAAATATTTCCAAATATAACAAATATCATAAGGGTTTAAATACACCATGTACAAACAGTAATAGATGAGAGTAGATATTTGATTACGGCTCAAGTATTAGTAAAAGTAAATGCACCGTAACAGTCTTAGCCCATATGCACAGATAAATAAAGCTATAGGCTATAATTATGTACTATTGTTATCTTCCAAAAATGTTAGATTTTAATGCTGCGTATGTTTTCAGTGGAAATAATAAAAATGTGGTCACTCCAAATCGATGGATAAGCACATGCAGCACCACCACAAAGCGCACAGTGACACCGCAAGCAGACCTGGGATCAGACATGATTCCTTCACAAAACCTAAGGTGTTAATTGGCAATGGGTCAAACAAAGTTGTCCCCTAAAAAAGCATCTTTTTTTGGTAAATAACTTTTACTAAATTTGAGCATCTGTCCCAGGTCTGAGTACAATCCCATTCACAGGTGCTGACACATTTTGGGGGTGTGACAACTACCTCATTGGTTACCTTACTGGCCAGCAACAAACGGGCGTACTGACCGCGCAGCAGGAGAGAAGCAACAGTACATAATCAACACAGTATGTCATTGTGAAGAGAGAACAACAACTGCAGCATAAGCAATGACATGAAGAGGAGCTGTGTGGTAAAGTGACCCGCTCTGGATGGACATGTCACTTTGATTCATTTTTAAAGGAACAGTCATTTTTTGACATTGTGCAGCACATTTTTTTTTTCATTTGACAATAAAACAGTATTTTAAATAAAAATGGAGCCCCAAATACTGCCACTCCATCAAAAATCAGCTGGGCATAAAATGACTTGAACAAAAGAGAATTCCCCAGCTTCTTTGACTTACTTTAATTTCCTGTGTGGGTCTGGGAATTTCCCTTTGGTGATGTACAATGCTTGCTCAAACCAGGTCATGTTCTGTACAAAAGCATTCAGCTCTGACGGTACCTAGTTTTATTAAGTCATATGATCACTGGCCGTTACCTTTGGGCTACTTTCACTCACCACTAAATATTTATGATTGTTTTTATGTATTTCTAGATTTAATAATGGACTGTTATTCCTGGAAGTTTGTGACTGTATTAAGAAGGAGTTTGAGAAATCACCAGACTTACTTGAGTGTCCTCTATCTTTTCCCTCTTCTTCACCTTGTGTGTTTCATAGTCTTCCATGAGTGTTTGCATGAAATTCTTGGGCCGTGATGAACCCGAAGAGTCCTCACTGCCTGCATCAGACAGTGCCCCTTCAGACGGCGAGGGGGAGACTGGCGGTGCGGGTCGGACTTTCTCAATCTTTCCTGCTCACAACACATAAAACATGATGTATTGGTTAGAGATGAAGAAGAAGTAGCTCACACTAACAGCAACAAAAATCAAAGTTCTACTGGTCTACTTTGGGCTAACATTGCCAGTTGTTGTTGTAAAATGTGCACAGATATTTAGGCAGAACATTTTTTGTCATAGCACACACTTTTTTGGACCTCAATATTTCTTAAATCCTGTGTGTGTGTCCTTGCCCTCAGTCTATTACTGTCTATAGACATGTAACTACTTTTGCTAAACCCTTATTTTGAACTGACCTGGTGCTGTCTTTGCTGTCAGCGTGAGTCTGGTTGGCAGGCTGTTGCTCTTTATCTTATCTGCAGGAGATATGGTGGTCTTCCTCATGGCGGTCTTCACAGGGCTATTATTACCATTGTTGGAAACACTGCTGGGCCGAACGATAACACTGGGCTGATACTCCCTTTGCTTCTTCAGCTCCTCCTCTCTCTGCTGGGCCGCTCTGATCTCCTCCTCGATCATCGACAGGGTTCTCTGCTTCCTGGAACGCAGGCGGAACGGGCCACTGGCTGCCTCCACCTCTGGGCCTTTCGCCGCTGTCGCCGTGCTGCGGAGCTCCGCCGCTTCCGAGTATTTACTGAAGTAGCTGAACTCCTGTTTCTCTGGACTTGGAGGAGACGGTGGACGGTAAATTGGGGTCGGTCGTGTAACAGGTGCTACGGGGTCAGGGGCGGGAGCTGCAGCAGGAGCTGAGGCGGCAAGTGCTCTGGCGTAAGAAGACTGGATTTTGATCCTAGGCCCTCCGTCTTTGGGTCTGGGTGTGGGTGAAACGGGCTGAGAAAGTGGTGGAGATGGAGTTTGGAGGGAAGGACTGGACTGGAGATTTTCGAAATGCTTCTCTTGTGGGGAGACTCTTACTTCTGGGCTGGAGCACACAGAAGACTGGAGACTAGGGGCACTGCTCGAGGACGCGGACGACGATGACACTGGCAATGGGCTACTTGATAAAGGCAGCGAAGAAGCAGGTGGAGACACAGGGGTGCTCATCTGGGAGGAGCTCAAGTCGGAGTAAGATGGCTGCCAGTCTTTCCCATTCTGAGCCACTAGTGCATTTTGAATGGCATTGTCAACAATTACACCAGCCTGGTACTCCAGTTCGTCTTCGGTTGGGCTGCTGGTGTTTTGTCCGTTGACCGGTGTAGTAGGCTGGGGAGTCGGCGGTGACACTGGAGTGAGCGGCTGAGGGGTGGGGGGAAGTGAAGCCCCGCTGTCGGAAACATTGTCCAAACTGAACAGTGTCGTGTCCTGAGAACGGACTGATAACTCGTCCAGTCCTGAGTCAGACTCCTCGGGGTGAGAGCTGGAGTAAAAGTGGCTCTTCCCTTCTTCCTCCTCGCGTAGGATGGTCATCACAGCCCGAGCGCAAGTAAATTCTCCGCCAATGCCCTCGTCAGACCAGGTCACATGACTCTCTCCTGTTTCGGAAATGATGTCAGTGTTCCCTTGGTTGTTCCTGGATTTAGAGAAAGGTTTGGCTGAGTAGATCTGAGGAGCTACATCTTTCTTGTTGTCTTGAAGAAACTGCTTCCTGGCTGACATGAAATCTATCTGCTCCTCAACAATGTCCTCCTTCCTGGTGAATTGTGGGTCGAAGCTCACTACTGTGGGTGGACCTGACAGTTGAGGCTACAATTATGAGACAATCCAAAAAACAAATGAGTCAAACAAAATGCAACGAGAATAACAATGCATACTATTAACTATTTAACAGGCTTCTACCTGTGTGTATGTATAGGCTTGGTTCTGCTTCTGCTGCTTCCTCTCTTGGTATTTCTTTAGAGATTCCAGTTTCTCTGCTTCCAGTTGGTCTTCCAAGGGGACCTTTAAGTAGCCAAAAACACACAAATGTAGTAGCTCAATATTATTCACTGAACTATCTGTATAATGTATAATAAACCAAATCAAAAGCCATCAGAAGTAATTAGAATCTACCTCTTGAGGGGGGTTCCACCATCGCTGGGCAATACCTGGGTTTTTCTTTACGGCCTGGCATTTGATTAGCTCCTGACGCTCACGCTCCAACTCCTGCACCTGAAAAATAAAACAAGAGTGTAAACTGACTGTCTTACTGTAGTGAGGACAGATCATACAGCTGCTTTTTACCTCCTCTGAGGGCCGTCTCCTCGTCACCCTGACTGGCGGCTCGTCCGCAGGGGTAAAGAGTTTTGCTGGCCGTTTCTCTTCATGAAAAGCTCTCAGTTCAAACTTTGGTTTGCTTTGGCTCAGCTCCTCATCCTGAACATGACCATTGGTCCGCACAGGAGAGTCCTGTATGAATGTTGTTTGTCTCTGCCGCTCTACAGTGAACGACTGGTGATTGACCGGAGAAGAGGCTGACACACAGACTGAAGGGGAAAACCCATCGATGCTTATTGGTTTGGTGTGTTCTGATGTGTCTTCATTTGTAGGTGTTTCTGAGGCAGCGTCTAACACTTGGTCCAAGTAGCAGATCTCCTAAACACAAATGCAAAGCAGATACCTGGTCATTTCCTCTATTTATGAGCATTTTGTACATTTTTTAATGTTGTTACAGATTTCATACACTGTATATGTACATTTTTCATAATAAAAATGTATGATTTTTGTCATATTTTCTGTGTAATTAGCAAAAAAGTTTTAACTTTATGTGTTGTGTATGCAGCTCTGACTGAGAGAATCTGCTTACCTGCACAACCTCGCTGTCAGGACTTTCTATCACACTGACCGCATTGCGCGTGTGATTACTGGAGCTGCTGAGGCAGCCATGTTGGGTCTGCTGGCTCTCTAGTTCCATGTTGGCAGGCCTGTCAGTGATAACGCTGACTGACTCCTGGAAACTAACACTCTTCAGGGCTCGCTCTCTGGGGACTGGCTCACTCACATCGTCAGC
Source organism: Neodontobutis hainanensis (assembly GCA_024349245.1). NCBI lineage: Eukaryota > Metazoa > Chordata > Actinopteri > Gobiiformes > Odontobutidae > Neodontobutis > Neodontobutis hainanensis. Next base: position 6,401,035 of record JALDNG010000041.1, read on the forward strand.
CACCAGCCACGATGTCTATGTCAGAAAAACAAAAACATTATTCAGACCTTTATAGAGAGAAGCTCTGATGTTCTATTAAGTGTTCTCAAGTGAATACGTTTTCTGCTTCTTTAATATTTTATTTATTTTAATGTTCTTCATAAACACTCCAGCTCTCTGCATTGCACCATGTTCAGGTGTTATTACTGCTCTATACCACTGTGGGGCGCCAATTAACATTATAAACCCTAGGTTTACACTTGATTAAGTTTTGTACATTTAGAGTGCATTCTAAAGGTGTTCACACATAAATATTTTGTTTAAACAGAACATAATTTAGTAAGCACAAAATTTTCTTGTGTTTTCTGCTTATTTAGTTGGTACATTTAGTATGTTATAACGGATTTAAACTGCACCATTTCACTTTTTATTTTTTATTAGAAGATGTCTGACTGTGACATATTTAGGTTGAACAGTTATAAATAGTGCTTTATTATGGTGTACATATATATAGTACTTTCATAAAAAGCCACATTGCAAACATACTGCTAGTGCACATATGTACTGTATATTTACACTTTTTTATGAGTCTACATGTCTACATCTGGAACAGAGCCACTGATAGAACCTCTTCTGGCTCCTGTTTTTACTGCCTGCACTCATTAGGTCCCTTTTGAAAAGATGTTTATTCAATAAAGTATTGTTGACCTAGGTCTTTGTAGCATGTGAACGTGTGCTTGGAGACTTAATGTGGATCTCTTCAGTGAATTGGTTCAGTTAAAATATACAGAACCATATAGAGAGTGATATGCTTTTCGCCACATTACACCTAAAGCCACAGACACACTGCACTGTTTAAAGTAGGCTACAATTCAAAGACCACTTTGAAAAGTCTTCTTTGGTACTGCAACGCTACAGTTAGTTATGGCTTCCTCTTTTCTTAATCCGCCACTTCACATATTACTGGAACATCCCTGCCTGCCCACTGCTCTTTTCTTTCCTCTCTTCTTTCCCCTCCGTCCGTTAAAGTGCAGACACACAGTGGTCAGTTAAGTAGTTACACAGTGGATTAAACAGCCCTGCCCTCACTTGCCTTCTCTTGGCTAAAGCAACAAAATCTCCTCCACTCTCCTCAACTGACTCCCCTAAGGCCTGTCTGTATGACCCATCTGACTCAGTCACATGGAACCACTGACTTTATATTACTGTCATAAAAATATCATTGTACAAATAGATAAGAAGATGATGCATACAGACGAATGAAATCATAATAAAATGTATCTTTAAACATTCCAATGAAAATGTGATTCTGAGTTTATCAACTGGACTTTACATTCATAATGCTTTTCAGACACGGGAAGTGCGGCATACTGAGATTGAAAATTCTAATCAACACTAGATAATAAGGAGGAGATAACGTAACCATGGCTTTCTAAACATACGAGTTTGCTAAGACTATAAAGCTAGACTCAGTATCTATTATGCCCACTATTTCTCTGGAATAAGAAACAGGGGTTCTACTAAGACTAAATGTACACAACTCTATCTCGTGCTACAAAGTGATTTAGCAGGGACACCTACAAAGTGTAATAGCTGCCTTCCTGGGACAGCACTTTCTGAGTCCTATGATTGACACATATTGTAAAGTAGCTCAGTGTGTAGAGCCGCCGTCCTTCGACCGGTGGGTGGGCGGTTTGATCCCCGCTTGAAACATCCCATAACATCATAACATCCCGCTCTAACCCACAGTTCATACTGCCGTTGTGTCCTTGGGCAAGACACTTAACCCACTTGTCTCCAGTGGTCAGCTGTAACACTGGTTAAGCGCTTTAAGTGCCTACCAGGTGAAAAAGCACTATATAAATACAAAAAAAAGGATTTTAAATATTTTGGCAACATTACATTAATAAGATTAATATACTTCATAAAAGCTCTTACAGAACTAAGTGCTTGGTTAGCCACATTATACAGTATAGATTTATAGATTTGTTTCTTGGCATTCCCTTTACACACTCCTTGTTCAACTCATCAACAGGTCAGTGGATTTTTTATCAGCCTAATGTTATTATCAGCCATGTGATGATTGGCTTTCCCTCCTTTGTACTCTTTCCCAGTGCGGAGGTCATCAGTTTTTTTATTTATAATCCGAGGCATATTATACTTGTGTGTGATGAAGGAATGTGTGTGTTCAGCGTCCAGGACAGTGCAGAGGGGGAGGATATCCTGTTACAGCCCCGAAGAAAACAGTACTAAAGGAATGTCTCATATGCAACATTAATCTCCTACACGTGCACATGCAGAGTACAGGAGAGCGTGTGTGACTGTGTCGCTCAAGTGTGCATGTGTCGGTGTAGCTAGCTGCTGAGTGGTGCGTTGTGTCTCTAGCTGAGGTGAGCTGACATTCCTAGCATAACTGGCTGTCCTCAAAGCTGGCTTGAACTTTAATACTTGGGATGAACACTGTTCACTCTACTCGGTCCAACCTCTGCAGGTAAGTGTGTGTAAAACTGAAATGTGTGGAAAACAATGAGGTAAATGTCAAATGCATGTATGTTAGGATGTGTTTAGAGTGAGCCCAAGAATCTATTCACAATGTGACTCAAAATAAAAGATTGGTTGGTCTCAGTAAATAGACCCCCAAAGGTTTTCTGCTCAGAGCAACACATAGCAACCAATTGTGACCAATATTAATCAGTAAGACAAACTTAGCACTTAATGCCATTGCGGAAATGCTGATTAACAACTTTGTATTGACCTAGTTACATGTTCCATTTTACAAATACATTTAGAAGATATCAGGAAAAGCTAGCAAGGTAAAAGCTAGCCGAGCAACCGTTAGTTGATCATCCACCTTCTTAGTTCAAGGCTCAATTGTAAGCTTATAAAGATTTGCTAGATATGATAACCTAACATGGAGGATTTGTGTTCAGAGCTTGGATTAGTTTTTCTAAACACTGCTTGTTGTTTTAAAGGATAAACCCTCTGGTATAATAGGCCTATTGGGGGTTCAGATAACACTGGTATACCCCTGGCTTACCCAAAGAGTTTTATGAATAGACATGTCGCAAAATGTTGAAGTCAGTGGTTTAAATCAGAAGTTATCAAAAGTCCATCTAACCCTACATAATTACTAAGTTTTAAACTTTTGGCCTGCTTCCAAGCCATTTCCAACCCATCTGGAAATGCTTAAGGTCTTACTGTGATGCACAAAAACACCACAAACACACACACACATATTAAGACAAAGTTGACATACACATTGTGGCTGCATGCCTACGACGCGGGGGGTTTGTAAACTAGAAGTATTTACCCAAAGTTCAAATGAATGGCCAATGACCTAGAAGCATAGCCTATGACATTCAGTGGAAGTTTCAGAGTTCTTTTTCCATCTTAGACTGTCCATGTGCATTTTTTTGAGTTTCTGAGGACCATGTGAATGCAAAAAAAAAAAAAAAAAAAAAAAAAGAGTTATGATTACCCTCTGAATAATCTTTGACTGTTTCTATAGCAACGCTGGTCTGAATTATAAGCATCAACCTTGATGAATAGTTAACTTTTTAGCTGAACATAGAAGATTGCATTGTTAATAATAATGTATTAGATTTATTTCACACTTTTCTTCCAAGGAACCATTATTCATTCAGTCCACAGTCACACACTGGTAATCTACAGTCTCTCTGACCACCGCCAAACATTCTCACACCAGTGCTGTGATACTGAGGGCTAGGTGGGTGAAGTGTGTTGCCCAAGGACACAACAGAACTGGGGAGAGCACCCCCCACACACTCTTGTATAGTCATGTGAACTGCATTAGGTAAAAACTAACCTTAGATTTAAAGGGTTAGTGTGTCAAATATTCACTTATAAATCTTACAAATTCTACAATACATTATGAAATTGCTTTGACTACTTTTGCGAAACCGGTCCTGTTTCACACAACCACTTTCAGTTTTCCTGTTATCATGCCAACATATTTCCCATGCCTTTATTTTTCACTCATGTTAACAAATTGGCGTAGTGCACGTTCTCAAACATACAACTCAATGAGGCCGGCTCTGTTTCCTCCAGGCTAAACATGATCCTGTGTAGTAACTGGAGCCTTCTGCCGCCACTTCTGCTTTAGGACAGTAACTCCATATCCAAACAGTACAGCGCTTTGAACCATGGTCCAACTGAATTTAAGTGCTTATTCATGATTTCAGTCAGGCCGAACACTCTGGAGAATCCCATGTAAACGCTGACAGACCAGATAAACAGTACAAACCACGTCAGAGCTGCACGGTTGGTAGCATCAGGCAAACAAACATGGGTGGGCTGACACAGGGGATAACACCTGGAATAAATATCAGCACCCGGTCAAGCAAAGTCAGCACTGAGGTATGACAATAGATAACCATAATCTAAATGGCGTTTTAATATCTGTTTAAATGTATGTTGTTGTTCTCTTTTTCTCTATCCTTATCCATTTTTCTGTGGATACATAGTACTGTCATATCAAACACAGTGTAGTGATAATAATAAACACTTTCTATGTGATATGGGAAGGTCTAGCTTTTGTCCTAATAAGGGAATGTATAAATATGATGGTAGTCACAACTTGCAGTTCAATTCACATTAGCTCAAAAAGTTATGAGGCAATCATCTGAAATCATTATCTGAATACATCTCAGTTAAACAGCATTTGTTAATTAGATACTGTAATAAAACATATTAATGTGACAAAATGGAAGAGCACTGATAATATTTTTTGCAATATAACCAAGCTTTTATATATGTTTCCTGTTACACTCAATGAAAGATAATAATACATTCTTAACATAGAACTAGAGGGTGTAGTACTCACATATAAATGTAATCCTGTCTGTCAAACGTAGCGAGTTATCCATATACAAAAAAAAAAAAATTCAAAATCAAAACCATTCACTACTCCAATATTCAGAAATCTTTGACTTTCTATATTCAGTCCTATTTTGGTTTCCCTTCAGCTCTGCGTTTGCCCGGTGTAGCTCTGTGTTAGATTGTGGGAGTGCTGGACTTTTTCCTAGCCAAGCCTTTTCCTCGCTGTCTTCTCCTCCTTTTCCTGACTACCCCCGACTCTTTCCTCTCTTCCACAAAGCCTCTCCTTTTGCAGTCACATTCCTGCTGGCTGGCCGCTCGCTAAGCTGTGATGTCATGGGTTAACTGTGTGTGTTTTTGTGATTCATTTCTCCAGATGGTGAGAGTGGTAGCCCAAATCTGCCCTGAGGTAAAAGTTAGTTAACTGTTAGTTTAATATTAAAATGGTAAATTGTTGCTTCTGTATGTTTAGGAAGTATTAGATAAAAGACGTGCCTTTGACTTGTTGTGTGAATAAGTAAAGAAAATAAGCGTCTGACTGAGCTTGAACAAGTCTTTATTAAACCACTCAAATTTACAAACAGAGAGGTCCGAGGTTAGACTGGCCAGCCATCCCGATTGTTTAAATATTTTTTCAAAGAATTAGTCTGGTTTCTGTGAATTTGAGTTGGAATTTACCAACAGATGCAGAATAAACTGCCTCTGAACGTAATTGGATAAACTGAATACTAATCAAGAGTAGCAACGGATGCTGTTTAAAAGGTTAAGGGAGGTCAAAATATCAAATAAGGCACCATTGGAATGTAAGTGGATATACCAACAACCAATCAAAGATTTTAAAGAGTACCAACGGACACAAAGTGAACTACCTCTGGACGCAACTGCACGGAACAGACAACCAATCAGAGATCATTAGGAGTACCCATGGACACAGATTACAACCAATCATAAAAATTATTAAAATTAAAATCATTAAAAACAGCTCTATTTTAGAATCCTTCTTTGGTAGAATTAAGTCTCCACCTATAGTTATATGGTTTCTTCCCAAATATAGTAAATGTTTCAGGAAATGTTCTGTTAGTTTATTAAAGCTACTAAATGCAATGGAGTAAAAGTAACTACCCACCTCCGTTGTCGTGCACAAAGACCCCTTCTATGAAACCCCACTAACACTTACCAAAAACATCCACCCTGCGCCCTGCTCCTCCCTTCCTGTGTAAGACCAGGCCCTCTGCGCTGGCCCTGGCCAAACGTGTGGATCCTGCCCACTTTCCCTTTAACCTTCTGTATTCTGAGCTGTAAAAGTCAAAGAGCGCTCAAACAAAAGAGCCATGCATAACCTCACTGTGGTGATGAAGAGGAGATGACTGAAGCAAGAGTGAGACTGTGATAAAAAAGGTAATGGTATTTTCTTCTGTCATCATCAGAATGAGATTTAGCCTATATGAAATTTACAACCTGTATAAAAAATGTTGCTCAAAAACTGCAAAATGTGTTTTGTATGTTGCTAACTCATCTTTGGTTGGCAAAGATTTTGGCTGTAGTCAAACTTTGACTTTTTGGCAGCAATGGAATAGACTCAAGCCAGGAAAAATAACTAAATAAAAAAAATAGTTTTTTTTTTTTTGCCAGATTTACACTAAAAGTGATTTATTTTAGTAGAAACTCATAACAGAAAGAAAACAAATGACACGGGTGACTCAAGCAATGCAAACTTATGGCTGTCCATCAAATGTTAGTGACTAGTGTGGTTTGCCATTGACTGACATTAGCACCAACCTACAACTAGCACTTGGCTCAGCTTGTTGAAAGGGTATTTTTGGAGGGTTTGGTAGATCAAATCCATGTGAGGCAATTAAACAGCTATATTTTGTCCACAATTGATAGTGTAAAGCCACTTGCCTAACTGTTAAGTTGCTGACAATGGAGTAAGACTGCAGCGACTTGTGTGTTTGTCTAGGGTCACAGGATCAGGCCAATGGAAACTAGAGCTGACCTAAGTCATGGTTCACTTTCTCCTCTTACAAAGGCTACAACGCTGGAAACACTTTCCTTAAAGTAACAAAATCACATGTGATCGCTCAGCCACTGATTGATGAAAAAGGCAGCAAATGCACAAACAAATGCCACCAATAATAGCAATAACATTTTACTAGAAAGAAATGTACAGAACGGCATGAACTGGCCATTGCAACGTCATGGTCTTCCATCTGACAGAAATTTACATGGTGTCAAAATATATCTCAAATCAGAGCCTGAAATCAAGATTTTTTATTGTAATTAAAGTTTTTAAAACTACTCGTTTAGTCTTTGTTTAGAGAAAATAACTAAAATATTATAGATTATTGGGTAGATGCGAAACCACAAAACAGCAAACTTTTGAATCCGGCCAGGTGTTTTCATTTTATTCTGTTATCCTCTGCTCTGCTGTACATCTACTAGCCTGTTAGCATTTTCAACAGCTGACTATATCCATGTGAACGCAGGCTGTTTTGAGTACACTACAGACCAGTGTTTGTGCTTTGCCATTATGTAAACAGACCCTTAGAAAGGCTTTAAAAAGTCTGGTCTGTTAGCTAACCACAACATGTTTTGTAAGGTCATAAATCTATAAACCTATTCAGTTCACAGCGGCTGAATGTTGGCTCCACGTTGGACAGGTCAGTGGAACTTTGCAAACAGAAACAACGGTAATGAATGCCTGGACTGCAGAACTGGACACTACCCAGACCCAGAGGATAACATTGTAAATCCACAGTAAAAGAACTTTCTTTTGTAACCAATAACCTGGAAATATTGTTTTAGGTGTTCCTGTTCTGACTCATCACAGGCTCTTGGTGGGTTCCCAGGCTTGAAGTAACCCTGAGGCATATAATGAAGTAAAATCGGTCACAGGAAATTGGGACACTAACCCAATTATCGGGTATGCACTGGGGAAACAGTTCCTGGACGGGTTGTAACACACTCCAAGAGCCTTATCAATGTCCTTTTGCTACTGCTGCGATACACAGAGGAGCTAAAAAAAAAAAAAGCGCAGACAGGATGAATCCTATTAAAAAGATGGAAATGTGGTGAAATCACAGGAAGGTAGTGATGGTGTGTGAAGATTGCGGCTGTGAATGGATGGAACTGGGTCAACACTGTTGGGTCAATAGAGCTCAGTGCCCAGGGCAGTTTTATGTCAGTAAATCAGGATTGATCACAAAACGAGCAATAGCACAGTTTGACAAGATAGAAATCCTCATGCATACTGATGTCAAGTTCTCACATGACTACAAACGAACCTCACTCGTTTAAGCCAACTCTAGAGGCTAATTTTATCAGTGGTATAAGGGTCAATCCATTAACAAGCCAAACTTAAAGCATCATTTGCAAAGACAGTTGGACTGTGACTGAAAGCTGTAGAAACCAACAACACTGCCTTCTTATGTGCTTCCAAAAATACCCTCACTCTATTGCATCAGGAAGATACCAATGATACAGTTCATGATTGGCTGTAGACACATTTAAAAATTAGATCAGGTGATGGTGCAAGTGAGGAAGCGCATGACTGGACCAGAGCCTATCACAAACAGCAGTCGTTCTAAGCAGGAAAGAGATTAGCAGCGGTAACTTGTATCCACGGAAACAGATCTCAACACGGGAAATACAAAAAATGGACGCCAGGGCAGGCAGAATCTTGACTGCCGGCCACATTAGGAAGGTCAAGGAGGTCCGTTTTTGTCGGTACCTAATGACATTTAAGTCAAAACTACAAATTACAATAATATGTTTTTGAATGGTTGATTATTTGTTTGACATTTACTTGCAATCACCTGTTAGTGACAACTATATACAGCCACTAGGAATCACAAACAAAAAAAAAAGCGACAAAAAGAAAATACACTTAGACCTGACAACTTGATCTAAACCATTTCAAAAGTTCTTTTCAAAAACCTTTGCTGTAAAGTTCCAACCAGACTGCACCAACTACAAACTTAAACCACACAAGAATCATAATATAATTAAGACATTTTCACCCAACAATTACCAATTGAGTGTTTGTAACAACAATCAGACTGAAATCCTGTTTAGTTGCCTTTTGAGTTTTGACTGTTGCAGTGGAATGTGCTGCATGTGTCTGGACTCATGGCAACTATTGGTCTCAAAGCCTCCCATGACCCCATCACACAGAAAACCCACATCTCCTTAAAAACTAAAACACCCTCAAGAATCAACAACAAAGCCCCCCGACGCGCACAGGAGTGAGACTCTTTAGACAGAATACTAATGCTCCTCACCACGCTCTCCCCCAGATGGAGAGCCCTTCTTGGGCCACTAGAATCTGTGGTCCCAGAGTGTGACTAGTTGTATACACAAGAGCTTGAAACACAAGACACACAGTCGGATTAATGCAGGCCTGGTGCAAGAACAGGAGGTCTAGTCTAGTTAGTGTAGTCTAGTTTTAAAATAATGCCAATATGGCCCACTGTTGCTTTAAGACTGCCACACAGGCAGTTTTTAAATTCTACTGGGCTTATCTTCATAACACAGATTGTTAAGATTGTTCTAAGTATGTATTTAAAGTTGTTGCTGTTTTATTTTAAAACTGTCAGTTTAAAAATGCGTAAAAATAAAACCAAATAACATGATCAATAAATAAAGACATAGGCCTTTTGTGAATGAGCCCTATGTCTATTCCAGTTGTTTGCGGACAATGTTACAATGTGGTTCTCTACTCAAGATTAATAGACAAATTCTCCCATGAGTATGTCAAGTTTCAATAGCCCTTTATTTGGTCTCTTTCCCCATTGTTTTTATCAGAGCCACAGCAGGTTATGTAAGAGTCCAGCCTTGTCCTGCTGTTAATCAAGCAGGTCACAGTATTCACATCATCCTTTGTTACAAACCACACAAATCAATCTCACTCATTTCAAAGACAATAACCATCCACAAAAGTGGCTATTAATAGGTCAAGTTTTTAATCTCTTTTGGAAGCTACACATTAATGAGCAGATACACATTTGGATTCCTAAAATATGGGTATGACTTAAAAGAATTAGAACAAAAAATGTTCTTTAAGACTTTTAGCTGGTGTGTGAGTGTATGTGTTACAGAAAACCACTGAGCATATAATTCTAAGCTAATCAGGTATCATAGCATTTTTCTAACAACTTTCTGTGTCCAGCGACCAAACACTGAGTTAATAAGCTGCACAAGGCTTGTGTTGCGAACAGTGGCAAACTGTGATTTTGCAAAGAAAGACTTCGGATAGGGCTCCCAAAATGGCTGTTAATGTCCGATTTTTTCAATACATTTTAATGTGCAAATTAGCATTCGCCTAAAACTGCAAATTGTGCATAAGTTAGATGTTTTTTGCAAATAACAACCAACCAACATGTACATGTTTAATATCAGTGTCTGGGTAGAGAACATTAGCAACTAGCTTGTTATTTAGTGCTGTTTTTTTAATAGGAGCAAATAGTGCTACATAAGCTAAAAGCAACACATTAAAAGTTCCTGAAATCATATGTTATGCTGTCAGTGTAATCATGAATTCTGCTGTAATCCTACATTAAGGTAACTGGATGAAGGAAACAAACTTCTAGACCTGTGTGCTGTTACTAAGGGGATAGAAGATATGGGTAGTATCAATTTGAGAAAAACAGAGAGATTTATATTTAAGCATCTACTTGTACTCGTAGGGTGACTGATCATTGGCTTAAATTATAACTAGCATACTAAATCATACATTTCCATGCTAATATATTCTTTGGTTTTACATATTCTTTGGTTGTATCTTAGTTTTGGCTTCTGCGTGTTGAAAACTGACTGGTCTCTGTAACAAAATTGCAACAGTTTCTAGAATTAGCATACCTTTTGATGTTCCATAGTTAAATAGGCTTCACACTGGAAGAACAGAGCCAGCAGAACAAACATCACTTCAGGCAGTCCAGCGCAAATAATTATTTATTATTTTAAAATTCACCGCTTTTTGAAGTACTGTGAAAACCTGCTAAAAGATAAAAAAATATTAAAAGAAAAACACAACCTTAGAGAGGAAGACACAAGACTCCTGATTAGATTTAAAATTAATTTATTCATATCAAGCACATATGCTTGCTGATATAAAAAAGTAAAATAACTTTTTGATTCCCCGAACTCGCCTGTAGTAAATAATCAAACATACACTGACAAAAAGTCACATGTTTTCCTGCCATATTCATTATTTCACGCATCCCTTACCACAAATGACCCCATTGTGACCTCAATCCAAAATCCTAGACCCAAACTTTTGCTATCTGTGATGAACAGCCCCACCTTTAGGTCCTGCACCAATCTGTGTACATACCAGGAGCTGTTTCCTGATAAATCAATCTGATTTACTGCTTTTGCGTTCCTGTTAGCTTTCACTACAACTTCCTTATCTACTCCCAATTCAGTTTCTCACATTCCCCTAACAACTTGACCACCCCCCTCCTCCATAATTCATTCAACTGAGAACAGATACAACTATTACAGCAATAGGAGGCACGTTTATTGAGCAAATAAACTAGCATTTACTTCAGGTGTTCATTTTTTTAGCTTTGCATAATATTGCTTCAATTGTGCTTTGATGGGAGCAGTTAAAGGAAAAGTGTCATCATCGCATATAAGCCTCAACCAAAGCAGAGATGCAGAATAGTTAATTTACCCCGAACAAGTAGAATTAATAAAATGAGCCTCTGACATAAAACCTAACCTGCTGAGCTAATAAAATAATATTTTGGAGAGTTAAAGCTTCAGAAGCTCAGCTCAATAACACTACACATCCCATTCCCCACAACAGTCAAAAGTCAAAACCACAAAGTACCAAAACATACCAACAAACCAAAGCAGGATTTCTTCACTGCCACTGATTCAATGTTGACAAGCGCTGTCGATCAACAGCCAGATGGGAGCAGACCCCAAGTCCAAGAATGTGAATGGCCATCTGTTAACTATAACTACAACTATAACTGTTGTTATAGTTTGAATCCTTTGAACACAGTGCACACAGCATGTTTAAGGAGTTTGGATTTCTTATTGGGTAAAAATGAAGGGATACCAAAAAATAAATATTTTAATTTAAGGATTGTATTCAAAGCAAAGGGACTGATACATATAGGCAGTATGCTTAAATACAGAGTTTAGTCGGACTACGGTAATAGCTCATATAGGCCGTCTAAGTAGATTTCAGTCTGAGTTTACTTGCACCTCAGAGAATCTATTCAATATATCACTTACTTCTACTTTAATTAATGTCTGAAGTGTTGCTCATAAATGGGACTGACCATATGAAAGAGAGGGGGTTGCAGACCTAACACACTACACTCCAACCTTAAAATGGACTCTGGACAAGGTGACTGTGGTCAGAGTGCCCTCACCTCCTCCAGATGCCCTCACTGTTGAGCGTCCCGACTGCTCTCACACACTGCGATAATGAGTAATGACAGGCCCTCATGCGTCCTGCACCACCTCCAGCACAAATGGCCATCTGACATTTCAAAGCTCACATGTGATGATCTGCGGCTTTTCCCCAAAAACATTGCAAAGCCCTAAAGAACATCCAATTTTAGCTTTTAATCCGACTACCTTTTATGTATTTCAGTATAATTACGTATTTTGCCTGGTGTTAAAGCTCCGACACGTCTCCCACCTGTTGTTCACTCTGTGTTTGTTGTAAACAGTATTTGTGTTGCAGGTGCTGTGTGGTTTGCTTTAATGAATGACTTCTGTTGCGCAACAACAATGGTTGGTGGATGTAGTGGACAATAGTGGGTGGCGGAGGTTGTGTAATGGCAGCCATCGTGTAGCCAGTTTGTATTGTTGTGTTTCCTGCATCCCTCCTGTTCCCTTCCTCTCTGGAACACAAATATTAAAACATTGGACCAAAGTAAACTTTCAGATGGAATGTGATGATGACATTTTTTTTCTTGTTGCCTCAGAGTCTTAGTGTTCTTTGTAAATTCTCAGCTGCTCTGTTCCTTTGCTTTTTTATTGGTCATCTACATAAGACTTATTTGAGATGCACTGAAGTGTGATATCCAAGGTTCCAACACTTTGTCCATTTGAAAATTATACGCTTTTTGAAGATATAAACTTCAAGGTTTCTGCACAATAACATTGATTTTTTTTAATATTACATTTTCTATCTGGGTTATTAAAAAATAGTTACTGAATGAGGGAATCAGTTTGAGAGTTTTCAAGGTAGCTAAAAACTCATTCAATCTTACAACGTCATAGAGACCTGCCTTTTTTTTTATTGCAAAATACTAATACATTACATTAAACTGAGATTTAGACCACTAGCTACGTTCAGTGACCAATGTGATCCTGCAGTTAGTTCAATCTTGTTTGCGTAAAATTTTAAAGAACGCATTGCTGATACAGCCAATTACTTTTATTTTCTTTTCTCTGTTTCAGTTTATCCTTTTGCATCTTTAATTTTGTAAGCCCCAGGGCTGGAATACATACTTTCCCAGTAAGATCATCCGCCACCATTGATTCAATGTTAACAAGCTCTCTTTAAAAAGGAGGGACCTCCCTTTTATTTGAACATGTGATTGGCAAAAGCTTACCCTTACGGGCTTATCCTTGATCCACATCCTTAATATTAAAGCCTAGAGGTCTTATGGTCTCGTTTTTTTACTGTCTTGTTACACTATGCTGTGATATACAGTTTTCTTTAGTTAAAACATTGGATTATATATTGTTATAAAGCAGCTAATAATTTTATTAATAAATTTGTTCCATTCAATTTTTTTACACACCCATTGTTTATGAAAAAAAAAATTCTGTGAGTTTAATATAACCTTTTAAGGTTAGAACTGTTTTTTCTGAGTGAGGTTTAACAGTGTCAAGGCCTTCACTTCAAAGCAAAAGTTATGATCCATAATACACACACTGTATCCCTTCACTCCTCTCGCTCTAGTCCACTCCCATGAGCCAAACAAAAATAGCCCACAAGGTGCCATTCATACTTCACTGAGCTACTACTTTTCTGACAAGCACAAACATGAAGATGCTTTGTTAAAAAGCTGAGAATTATTTTCAAAGCCACTCACTGCTGCCCTGAAGGCTACTCACATGGTTTCTAATGACAAACACTGAAGCTCCATGTTGTCTTTGCTATTCATGCTGTCCACTCATTGTCAGCTGACAGCTCATGCGTAAATCTGCGGTGTTGGGTGTCCAATGGTCAGACTGTAAGATTCTACCCTTCAAACCCATTTTATTAACATCATGTTCTAAGACTTAAAAGTTAGAACATGAGTTTGGAGTGTTGAGATCATTCAGATATAGGTAGGGACAATACATTTCACCGCTCATATATAATTCTTAATGAACTAGTTCTTTGATCATAAAACACATACCTGGGTGATGAGGATTTTTTTTTTTCACAAAAACCTGAAGAAGAAAACCTTCAATTTCTTTACTAAGCAAGGGTCCACCAGGCAAAAAATGATTTTAATCTTTCAATGCAGAAAGATATATATTTTTTAAAAGAGAAGGTCATTTTATTAATTTGTCATGGGCCTTGATCTTTGAAAGGCACCCGACTCACCCGAGCTATTGCCCCCCCCCCTCCCCTTTTTGATGTAATCTAACAAACTAAACAAAATCACACACATAGCTTAAAAAAATATTCATTACCGCGCACCCAACATATCTATCTATCTATCTATCTATCTATCTATCTATCTATCTATCTATCTATCTATCTATCTATCTATCTATCTATCTACTGATGCAATATCTTTGTTAAATATTATAATGGCATATATAAGTATAATGAGAGGATTTGTTTACAAAATAAAATGTGATCCTAATGTTGAGTTTCGGTTGGGTGATCCCCATCATTAGACAACCTCTAATCAACATAAGACTAAGAGCTATGCACTCTTTCATTAGAAGAATATATAGCATTAATAGTCAGGTGTTACAGTCCAAACCTTGTAAGCTATGAAGGCAAGATTAAATTTAAAATTCAATATTGATTTGAGGTTATACTGCCCAGTCCTAGGTAAGCCAATGACCAGTCTTGCTAGAGATAATGATATAACATGTTATAACAGTATGTGTGTACAACTCTCTGTGGCTGGCTTTAGCATCCACATTTGAACATTCAACTGTAATGTTTGTGACTTATCCAATAACACGAGGCGGAGTATGGCTCTCTTCCTGGAACAAAGCCAGCGGAGGCCCCATCAACAGATCAGGCATTGAAAGGCCATGGGTTAGTTAATGTCAACATTTCAGCCGTGAGAGGATGAACAGACTTCCTACGAGCAACAACCATATCCAGCACTACCATTTCCTCCTCAACGTTTTATTGGCTGCTCATAGTTGACCCACCCACAACCTTCACAAAAACACACCTGTCTCTTTGCGCTCTTTTCCCTCACACCTATAATGTCTTGTTGTCAACCTCTCTCGTCTCTGTCCTGTTTTTACCTCCTGGCCCATCAGGCTTTGCTGTCCTTTGCCGGCAGAGTATTGCGTAACCTGTGATTATTCTCCATGTGTGCATTCTAGGAAGAGGGAGAGGTTTGGAGGAAGGAGACATCATTGATAACTTTGTCAGTGTTCTCACGAGCATGGGGACGGAAAATGCAAACGACAATTGGTATCTCACTCTTCGCACAAACACTCTGAGAACTTTAAGCCATGCTAACAGATGCTGCCTGTGTCGCTGGGACTTTCAGGTACCTGGTGTCATCACTTAGACTGCTGGCTGTGATTTGTCTGTCCCTGGACCTTGCAGAGGAATTGGCAACACATCAGCGGGATTGACAGTTTGCTCTGCAGCGGTATTTCCAGAAACAGTTTGCAATTTCAACAGTGACAAACAAATCACTGACTGAGGCAGAATCGTTGTTTGTGTTGTAGATGTTCAAGCAATTAAACAGATTTCCTTTGTGATTAAACTATGTTGCCCTAGTGTTTGAGGGTGAGGGGTCGATACACTTGCAATACTATAACACTGTAATACTTTTAAATGTTGAGCCAGCTGCTGCAGGAAATGAAAAGCATCACTTTAAACATACACTTTATTATTCTCATCTCTGCAGCCAGCTCAAATTCACCAGTGCAATAACAGGCTGTTTATTGTCTGGGACACTACAATAAAGTCATTTATAGTTTATTTTCCACCAGCAACAATTTTGTAATACTTAATCTATTTGCTTTTCAAAGAGCCAGTGCCATAATCAGTGCCATACGTTATTAATGAGGGCCCTAGAGCAGGTTTTCATGGTGGGCCCCAAATTTTAGATGCACTTCCATTAAGTACATAACATGGATTAAATTTATTCAGTCTATAACATATATATTGGTATAGTTGTATATTTCATAGTTATATTGATCATAGATATTTTGTTAGGTTTTTATGTTTGAAATAAAAGTATGTTGTTGTTTGTGGTAATGACTTTGTGAAATAAAATAAAAATTCTGTACAGATACAACTAAACATTGCCAAATTGCAAAAAGAAAATAGCCCCATTCATTCTTGCAGGGGCCTCACCTCCTTACGGGGCCCCAATGCAACTGCACTAGCTACACAGCCAAATGTTACACCACTGGACTGAATTCACTTTGTCAAACCTAAAACATGCCTTTGATGTTTTACCAAAAGAACTCCCAGTATCAGTCAAAGTGAAAGTCTGCAATCAAACGTTCCTTGGCAACAGATACATCTCAACTGATAAAAATATCTAAAGTAAAATAAAGTAAAAATACAGTTTTGGTGGCTCTCCATTATCAAACATCATTAAAAAAAACTCT
This sequence comes from Neodontobutis hainanensis, assembly GCA_024349245.1. Taxonomy (NCBI): domain Eukaryota; kingdom Metazoa; phylum Chordata; class Actinopteri; order Gobiiformes; family Odontobutidae; genus Neodontobutis; species Neodontobutis hainanensis. The sequence continues at coordinate 6,417,634 of JALDNG010000041.1, forward strand.
GCAGCGTACCTTTTTGAAAATGCAGGAGAATAATGGCTTTGTTTGTTGTGTTTAGCACTTCTGGGTTCTGGTGGTAAGGAATGAACAGAGCAACCACAATGTCCATAATTTAAATGAACTCACAATAGGTTCCACATGCCTGAAAAATGAAGATGAACCAAAATATGTTCGCCACACGGCTACTGCAGTCCACAAACAAGCTTTATCTGGACACAGATTGAACAAACAGTAAAATGCATTATCATCAGCACAAAGCAGTGAGGAATCTTCTTTGTGAGCTATCAAACCAGGTTAAGGTCATCCCTGCAAATAGGTTAGAGCTGAGGCAGAGCAGAACAAGAGAAAGCGCCTACTGCAGCAGCAACAGCAGCAGCAGCAGTCTGGTCCACTGACCTCTTTATGAGTCTCTGTGGAAAAGAGCAGGGTGTCTGTATCCTGTGTCCTACAGCACTTTAAACCAATCAGTGTAATTACAGCCTGTGTATCACACTCAGGAGGAACACACGAACACACACACACACACACACACACACAACCCGAGCCCAACAAAACCACTCACAAGCTACGCAACACTTTCACTGAAAAGCCTTTCCCCGCTAAAACTCCGTAATATACTTTGTAACTCACATAAATGAACCCTAGCTGCACATATGTTTGTTATCCCCCGTGACTTTCGCTCTTTATTTACCTGTAGTAATGATGTGGCACGCTGCGCTGATCCCCGGAGCTCCTTATGACCGACTACAGCTAATAACAGGATTAGTTTGACCCGTTGAGACGACTTATAGCGGGGCAGTACTTTTTCAGTCTCCCTTTCTCTTCTTTTTTAATGTTCACCTCGACGAAAGCCCGGCTGCTGCTCGTCGAAAACGTCAAAACAGCGGCGGAAACGGCGGAAATAACGGTACGGTGCACAGGAATAGGTGACATTGAGCTCCTTTACGCGCCAGCTTTTCCAACAGGCGCGTTCCTCCTCCTCCTCTTCCTCTCTATCCTCGCGCTCTCTCCCTCTCTCTCTCTCGCTCTCTTTTTTTTAAGGCACGCGCGCTGAATAATGCAGGACTCGCGCGGTCCCCGGTGTGCTTTATGTCCTGCTCCAGGGACAATCACAATGAGGTAGAGCCGCGGATCAAGTTACCCCTGCGGCCTTTCATTCATTTATTCAGAGCTCAAACAATCTGTGTGCAGCCCCTGTCCCGCGCTGCGCCCCTCCTCTCCGTGTCCTCTCTGCAGCGGGACCAGGGGGACATTCACTTTACGGGAACTATAGCTTAGCATTTAGCACACATTTGAGCAACTTTTGGCTACTCTGTTTACCCTTTCCTGCAGAAAAACACTCGAGGAATAGATGCATAATTAAGACGCCTGATGTTTAGCATAAACCAGACCGGACCACAAGTTGGATTAGCTACCTAAAATGAGCTAATATTTAATTTACTTTAAAACGGGTAAACATATTTTCATAGTATATCAATAACGTACCGTTGTGCTACATTCCCTTGCAGAATTTGTTATTTTGTTTTGTACATTTTTCAGAGAATATAATTGATAGACAATTGCCTTTTTTACTCATAGTGGTTGGATGAAGCCATTTATTGTCAATTGTCAATTGTGTTTGGTCTTTTTTAAATCATAATGACAACAAACTACCCAAATGTCCCTGATCAAAATACCCTGGTGATTTTGTCCTGATAACATGCACATAAGTTGACACAAACAGGTTTGAATGACTACTAAAGGTATCCATCCTCACCTGGGATCTGTTTGCTTGTAATCAGTGTTTATGAATTAAAGATCAGTGAGTTTCTGTGCTTCTGACAGATCCTTGCATTTTTCATCCAGTACTGCCCTGATATTTCTGTCTGAGTCATGGGAAAAGCAAAAGAATTGCGAAAGGATCTGTATAAAACAGGAAAGGAATATAAAAATATATTAAAGGAATTTATTTGAGAATGCCAATCAGCAGAGTTTAAACTCTGAAAAAAAAGAAGTAGAAAATGAAAACAAAAATTTACAAAAAAAACAAAAATTTCAGCCACAACTGCTGGAAAATTGTTTGGGATGCACAGCAAAACCCACAAATAACTTTAGCTGAAATACAAGACTCTCTGAAAAAAGTTGCGTGGCTGTTTCTAGATGAACAATAAGGAGGCACTTGAAGAAAAATGGGCTGCATGGTCAAGTCGTGAGAAGGCGGCCATTACTACGCAAATGCAACAAAGCATCCCGCTTACAATACGCCAAACAGGACAGAAACAAGCCTCAAAACTTCTGAAAAAAAGTCCTTTGGAGTGATGAGACAAAAATTGAAGTTTCTGGCCACAACCATAAATGTTACATTTGGAGAAGAGTCAACAAGGCCTATGATGAAAAATGCACCATTCCTTCTGTGAAACATGGAGGTGGATCTGAAGTTTTGGGGATGTGTGAGCTACAAAGGAACAGGAAAAGATGAATGCAGCATGTTATCAGTAAATACTGGAGGAGAATTTGCACTCATCAGCCCGAAAGCTTGCACATGGGACGTACTTGGACATTCCAACATGGCAACGATCCAAAGCACAAGGCCAAGTCAACCTGTCATTGGCTACAGCAGCATAAAGTGTAGGTTCTGGACTGGCCTCAGTCTCCTGATCTCAGTATCATTGAGCCACTCTGGAGAGATCTTAAACAGGCAGTTCATGCAGGACAGCCCAAGAATTTACAGGAACTGGAGGCTTTTTCCAAAAAAGAATGGGCAGCTTTACCATCTGAGAAAATAAAGTGCCTCATCCACAACTTCCACAAAAGTCTTCAAGCTGTCATTGATGTTAAAGGTGTTACTGCACAGTAGTGTACAAGCTACACTTGTAATGTTGAACACACACATAACATGAAGTCAGCCAAACACTTTGCCTTTAGTAGCTGACATATTTCAAACTTCATTATTAACTCCATGGTACTGGTGTTGAACTGATGTAAATACTAAATACTGGTGTGAAAGTCAAACCAACCTGACCAAGACACACAAAATTAGGATGATATATTCTAAAATACACCTTTTAATGTCTAATCTACCTTCACAGACAGCATTCTTCGGAGCTTTAGTATTTTTCCTCTGTTCTGTGACACATGTTATTCTTATTGTGTAGCCTACTGTCATGATTGTGTCACGCTTTCATACAGAAAAGTGCACAAAAACTCACCATGACAGTGTGAGGACTTCTGGTTGAAATGGGAGCTTCATATCCATTTGCTGTTGTCACGGTAACCCCCGTTGACGAGCCGTAGCCTATAATAAAACATAATTGAATTATTGTACCATTGCTCTTTTCATCATTATTTTCCTTTCATTTACATCTGCCTCTTTGTATGTTTTCAGTGAATTAAAAATGATTTGTTTTGTTTTGTTGTGGTCATTCAGATTTGTATAATGGAGTTTCAAAAGTAAGTGTGAGGCATGATAAAGCCACTCTCCTTTTATGATGGATGTGCCTGTGACCTGCAAATGCAACAGTGTGGCAGCCATTCATCCATTTATTATTTTAAAGTGTCTAACAGTGATAGAGTGAAAATTGCACAGTATATTCATGGGACATAAATGGGGCTGACCTACTTAAAGCAGAAATATGGGTTATATGCATCCCTGTTTTGTTAAATTCAACACAAGTAAAGTCCTCATACGATTTATTTGCAGACCTTCTCTTAGGATGACTATTCACAGACATAGCATTATCCTCTTTTCATATAACTTTGGATCACTTTTTTGCAATACTAACCCTAAAAAGTATTGATATAGGTACTGATAATAATTTGAATGGCTTGAAGTGGTCTACGTTCTCAAAGTTTGCAAAGCTCAATATAATTCATCTTCCACGGCTGAAATTTTTATTTGAACCTGGCTGTGTGGAGATGTATATGTGTTAATTAAATAATATTTTTGAATAATTGTGTGGTCATGGTTCCTGTTCAGACAACCATTCTCTAAGGATAATTCAATATGCAGGCATCTGTTTGCATAAAATACATTTCTGTTCTGCTTATGTGCAGCTGTTCATAACTGCTGCTGATCGTGACGTCTGTACAGATCCATAACCACATCTCTCATCTGATGTGATTAAGACAGCATCATAATCACAAGGTAAAAGATATATCGGACAGGGAGTTAACTGTAAGGATATTTGTCATGTATGAGTTGTTTTTTTCTGCACTACTTGTAAGTCTAGTGTAGGATGTTTCATTTTCCTTTACCTTACACAAGGGTCTCTTTACTTCTTTTAGTTACATTTTAGTTATGCTTCTTTATCTCTTCTTTTTTCTCTGATATGTGTAAGCATACCAACAATATTCATTTTCTATCTTCTCTTTAGATGCTGTGGAAAAAGAGTTCCCTCAGAGACATTAAAGGACTATGACTACAATTTATCATAAAAAATGTCAGCTTATTCTCACTGTCTATTGTTTTTTTAGTGCATTAATATAACCACTCAATTTTTAGTCATCATCTTTAATATTACGATTCTATGATGGTAATTGATGGTATAATGTGTGTAATGGCAGGAGACAAACAATCCCTGTTATACTTGCATATGCTGTTGATCATTCACTGATTTCAAATGATTATTTCTACTGTAATTGTCCTGTAATATTTGGTTTGGGTAAATATAATGTACTGTCAAAGTCATTCTTTACTTAAACTGTGTGTATACAGTCTGTACTTGTTAGTGGCAGTGGGTAGTATAACAGATAGGGGTGCAGTAGGGATAGCTCATGATCTCTTTGGTCAGCAGCCAATGAAAAGAAGTTAGAGACAGATGAAAAGAACAACAAGCGGGAGACGGCAGGGGGGCACTGAAGAAAGTCAGCTTTATTTCCAAAGATCGAGAGAGGATACAGACATGAGAGTAACAGAGAGAGAGACCGCAGTTCAGAGGGTCATACCCACAACAAAGGTATGAACTAGACAGAGTGAACAGTAGAAAATGGCTCCTTTTTGTCATAACAGTCCATACAACCGTGAGGGCAGGCAGACAGGAAGAACAGAGACCCCTACAGAGGCATAGAGGTACTGCAGGCTTGGCAGTGAAGCTGGCCAACTCAACAGCTCCATGTGTTACATTAAAACATAAAAAAACCAAACTATGTTGGTCAGCCTCCATACTTTAAACGAATTTTAAATATATTTGGCTTTTTGGACTAAATTTCTAATGTAAATACACACAATAAGTGCTTCTTAATTCTGATGCACATTTGTGCATTCAACTTTGGGATCACATAAAACTGTATAAAATGCACTCCTAAATCTTTAAAGCAAGAAATCATGCAACATCTTTATTGTGACCTACATGGGACACAAGAACAGAAAAAATTATAACTGTTTTTTTAAATTGTGCCCTGACTTACTGCAAATGATTGTGTAACACTTTAACAAAATGACAGAGATATATGCCTATGAAAAGTTTCAAAAGGTGGTTTGGTGGCGTTTTGTGAACAGAATGATAAGCAAGCATGTTATTAAAGTCATTATGGTTCCATGCACACATTCATCCTTGTTAAATGGATTTTCAAAGAACTGAAGACGTCTTCAGCAGTAGCAGTGCTCAGGAGGTCACAGTCAGTGGTAATGGTCAGCAGAAGGTTAAACTGATTGGGTTAATTCTGAGGTTACACACAGCAAAGAAGAGAGGTTAGTGAGGAAAAAAAAACACTCACATTGTTGTCATGTGGCACTAGTGTAGAACATTATACTCCTAATCTTCTCCATACAACTCTATATGTGAAAAATTAAATAATTGCTAAGTGTCATATAGAGACTATTTACATTTCTATTTTATCTACACAGGTTATTAGACCTCTGGCCTGGCTTGAGCCAGTCACACAGCCAGCAGAAGTGACAGCAGCAGCGACCAATCACACAAGCCTTTAGATTCATTTAAAAGGTACCTGAAAAAAACTTCTTTGTTACAAAGAGCCTTAACCTCCGTCTTGGCTATAGTTCCACTAAGGTTTTTCAGATTATTACCTGCTCTGCAGTGACTAGTGTGGTATATGCTAAACATAATGAACACATTTATTGTGTCTAAAAAGACAGCTATCTATTATAAATTCAAAAGAATAAGAACATTCACTCTTTTTGTGAGTGAATATAGGCTGAAGCACGTAGGCTGCAATATAATAGATTAAGTTTTTAATGATGCCAGGCCTCATAATTGTAGCACCTTTGTAAACGTGGGCCTGGTTGGTGATCATTGCAGTGCTGGCAGTGTCTAATCTATCTAAAGGCTCATTTGAACACACATAGTGCCAGATACTCTTCGAGGTCATTCACATCTCTGTGCCCAGGCTGTTAGTTTGTTTGTATGGCTGGTAATGTGTTCCCTTGCTGTCAGAGTGTCCTCATTAAGCTGCCATTAGCTTCCTGTGTTCTACAATGTCCGACACAGGAAAAGTTGACTTAATAGATCAGTGGCTACTGAAGGTGTTCCACAACTTCTTATTGGCTGCTGACAACTAGAACAGGAGGAAGTGCAGTGGAATAGCTGAAATTAATAGACAAAACATTGCAGAGAGAGAAAAGAGAGGGATGTTGGAAGTGTTGAGTTACTATTAACTAGAATCAAATCTCAGTTTCCCATGGCATCAAAACAATCCAATGGTCTTCAAAAAGAAAAAAAAAAGATAACAGCAAACTAAAAATAAACTCTAATATATTAAAACTATAACTATATTTTTTCTTTGTGGAAGAATAAAGAGGCACATAAAGAAACCAAGGCAACAAGTATCCTCCTCTCCGCTGTGGCCAAAGTCTGCTTCAGGAAGAAAACGTGGTTGTGTTAATGTGTCTGTGTTTTCAAGACAAAACTAGAGCTTCAGAAAGAAGAAAAAAACATCCTCGCTAATGTCTGAGAAGACATCTGTCATCCATGTCCTCATATAATATAAAGGTAAAGATGAAAGCATCTGGACATAGATTTTTAGGTAGAAGTGCCAACTAAAATGCAATTAAAGAAAAAGATTGTCCATATGTTTTTGTCTTAATCTTGTTATGCCATACTTGCTAATATGTGATGCTGTGTCTTTGAGTGTTAAACTCTATGGACAATCATTTACTTGATTGCCATAGAGCAAGAAGTATTTGTTTGAGAGTCAATGTGGCAGATTGTCTTTTTTGTCTTGTTGACCACTGACAGGTTTACCTGGTTTGTCCAAAACACTCACAGACACGGGCTTTCGCCATCTAGGTACTTTTGCTTTAGCAGCGTAACAACAACAAAACTATGCATCTTAGCATTACTCTGTGAAATATGTTGACTGAGAAGACAAAACCTTTTTGTTGGCAAAGATGACAGTGTTAAAAGTCAAAGGTCAGACATGACAGTATGTGAGTGTGTGTAGCAGCCAGTCAGAGTCCGAGCAGGAGGGAGGCAGGGCTTCTGTTAGTAACCATCCAGACAGAGAGAGGGGTGTTGGGGTGATAATAAAAGAGGGAGGGGTGGAAGTTTCAGTCACATGAGGATGCAGCACTGGCAGCGTTTCCTCTTGTCTGTACCTGTGGGCGGGGTCAGCCCAGGGGGCGGGGCTGTGGTGCCGTCCTGGTTAGCGTTGGGAGACGAGGCGCTGTCTGGCTCGCGCCCGTCTGACGACAGTTCTGTGCTGGCTGCCTCAGATGTAGCGGGTCGTCCCGACACCAGGTCTGCCGCTGTGCCGTCGATCATTGACAGGTCCGTGACCGTCTTCTCCCTCAGAGACTTTTCGTCGTCTTCGTCAATCAGGACCACCTCGGCCTTCACAGCGCCTTCGAAGCCCAGCAGTTGCCGGCTCTCACTGTTGTCCTCCACTTCTTGGTAACCGAGAAACACCATGGCGACGGGGTGCTTGGCACTGGCCTGGGGCAGGGAGGTGAGTTCGGGGCCTGGGTGGGCACCAGGCTGAGATGTGATGGGAGCAGAGGTCGGGGGCATCATGCCAAGTTGGGGCTCCCTTTGGAGGGTCACCTTGGCCGCTGGGCTTGAAGGGATGGATGGTGGCGCGCAGGAAGGTGGTGACAGATCATCATTGTCGGCTAAGACATGCGCTGGGACAGGCGTCACTGTCACCTGACCCTTCATACTGTCGCCTCTGTGAACCACGGGTCGGGCCGCCTGCTGGATCAGATGGTCCACCTGACTGGAGCTCCAGCCATTCTCCAAAGTGGTGGTGGACACTGCCCCTGAGGAGGTGACCTCGTAGACCACTTTCTTGCCGTCATCGTAGACTTTGACCCCACGGGACGCTGCCTCTGATGGGCTGACACGATTGGCTGACAGGACGCGCTGTTCGCCAGTGAGCGGGTCGCGCTGCACGTTGATCTCCATGGCAAACATTGCTGTTAGGGTGGGATGGGGGTTCATAGGGAAGAGACAAGGGGGGTAATGGGGTGACACAAGTGAAGGGGTGAGGGAGAGGTAGAAGGTGAGGGTTTGGGGAGAAAAGGTGGAGGGAGTGAAGCGTGAGGATAGGAACACAGTGGTCTTTGATAAATTCATATAAAAATGTATTCTTAGCCAAACTGTCATTTAAAGTTGAAGAACAACATTTAACTGTCACAAGAAAACGTAATAATGCTATGTAACAATAACAAACTTAAGGTTCTTTAGGAAACTTTTAAAACCATATTATTACTTGTGTATTGTTTTGTCAGATAACTGCAGCAACTAATAGTTTGCTCATGGTACTCATGAGCAAACTCGGTTATTAGCAGTGACATTAGCTTTATACACACAGTTGTTAGAGGAGCAAAAAAGAGGGATTAAGGCACTGTCAGTTGATTTAAAGGCTAAGCTCAACCTTACAATCTAAATAGGCTTACAAAACCAAAACATGCAATTTAAATATTTTTCTAACTTTAAGGACAGATCTGGCATAAATAAAAATGTTCACTGCAAGTTGTTGTGTAATTAAGTTGTAAAAGTGTTTGTAATTTGTAAAATTTTTATACTTCCTAAAACATATAGCTGATGTTTTTATAGACTATGTCAGGTTTATCACACTGCACAATTGGCTGAAAAAAAAAAACAACTAAACACCTCTGACATTTTGTTTCTAATAAATAATTTTACACACCTCTAATGTACTTATAAAACAAACTCCCAAAGGTTTCTCACTTGTGTCTATGGACTCCCCTTCAATAATCCTACTTGGCTGTGGCCCAAAACATCCCTGTACAGTCCATCCCCCCTTTTGGTCTCTTGTCTCACCCTTCTTACCCCCTCCTCACCGAGTCTTACCAGGTCTCGGTGTGGCGTGCTCTCCAGAAGCTAGTAGGCCGGTCCGGACGAGGTGGTCTGGATCGGGAATGGTGAAGTCCGACATGCAGCCTGTAGCATCTGGTGAGCAGGAGCGCCGGAGGGGAAATGGCACATGTTCAGCGTCAAGTTTGAGAGAGACACACACATACACAATCACACGGACACACTGGAACAACAGGGACGTCCTGCTACACAAACACACACTGGTCACACACCTCTGTGATGCTTGCTAAGAGACCCCACCCACATGGTCTTTCAGAATTTGGCAACTCAGGACAACCAGAAAAGATAAATAATTTTGAAGCCTTTTTTCTTATATTCTCTATATATTTTCTGTTGTGCAGTTGAGCTCATAAGTTTACATACCCTGGCAGAATTTGTGATGTTTCTGTCATTTTTCAAAGAATATGAATGATGGCACAAAAACTTTTTTTCAGTCATAATTAGTGGTTGGGTGAAGCCAATAAATGTCCAACAATTGTGTTTTGCTCTTTTTAAACCATAATGACAACAGAAAATACCCAAATGACCCTAATCAAAGTTTACATACCCCAGTTCTTAATACTGTGTATTAACCCCTTTAACATCAATGACAGCTTGATGTCTTTTGTGGAAGTTGTGGATGAGACTCTTTATTTTCTCAGATGGTAAAGCTGCCCATTCTTCTTCTCAAAAAGCCTCCAGTTCCTGTAAATTCTTGGGCTGTCTTACATGAACTGCACATTTGAGATATCCCCAGAGTGGCTCAATGATACTAAGGTCAGGAGACTGAGATGGCCAGAACCTTCACTTTATGTTGCTGTAGTCAATGACAGGTCGACTTGGCCTTGTGCTTTGGATTGTTATGTCACGTTGGAACATGCCCAAAACATCAGATCCAGCTCCATGTTTCACAGCAGGAATGATGTACCTTTCATCATAGGCCTTGTTGACTCCTCTCCAAATGTAACGTTTATGGTTGTGGCCAAAAAGTTAAATTTTGATCACTCCTAAAGACTTTGTTTCAGAAGTTTTGAGGCTTGTCTCTGTGGTTTTCTTCAAGTGCCTTCTTATTGTGCATTTTGAAACAGCCACACCCGAACAATTTTCTTGGAAGTTGTGGCTGAAATCTTTGTTGGTTTACCCAATCTTTTTAGTTTCCACTTCATTAGATTTTAAACACTGCTGATTTTTATTCTCAATTCCTTCAATGTCTTTCTATATCTCTTTCCTGTTTTATACATTTCAATTAACTTTTCCTGCAGATACTTTGATAATTATTTTGCTTTCCACATCACATAGAATACAGAAACATCAGTGCAGCACTTGATGAGAGATGCAAGGGTCTGTCAGGAGCTCAGAAACTTACTGACATTTTATACACAGACACTGATTACAAGCAAACAGATCACAGGTGAGGATAATAAACGGCTTCACCCAACCACTTACTATGAGTGAAAGAAAGATTTTTGTGTTATCATTCACATTCTCTGAAAAATGGCCAAACAGTCACAAACTCTGCCAGGGTATGTAAACGTGCACAACTGTATGTAAATGATTTCAACCAACTATCAAACCAACCAACCAACCGACCGACCGACCGACTGACCGACCATCAAAACGACCGACCTAACAACTAGTTAGTTAACTAACTAAATATCCAGTTAACTTTTAACTAACCAGTTAGGTAACTAACTAACTAACTAATAACCACCCACCCAAACAAAGAAGCAAGCAACCATCCATTTAACTAATCAACCAGCCATCCAACCACCCAACCAACCAAATATTAAACAAACAACTATCTGACCAACCAACAAACAGAACAACCAACTAAAACCCTAAAATTAATTCTTGCAAATAAATATAGAATAATATTGATAATAGATATGGATAATATTTACAATAGAAAAAAAAACATAATAAATGGATAAATAAAATATAACAAAATGCTAATAAATCGCAAAACTAGAATATAATATAACAATTATTAACAATATAAAATAATTGCTAACAATTAATATTGTTAAAAAAAAATCTATCCTTATCTTAACAAAAATACAAAAAGTAGATTGGATACGCCCTCGCCACACCCTAAAGTAACCCTGCCCATCCCTGGATCTAAACTCGCCCCTTTTTCTGTCCATGGCAACTCTCCCCCCTGAGGTGCAGTGCTTATGCAGCACAAGTGGATGTGTGTTTGTGTATATGCTGCTGCATTGTCTGTGTACGTGTGATGGCAGAAACAAAGCTGTGGGGGCTTATGGGGTTTGACATTGAATAGACGGGGATAAAGCTGGGGACTGCAGGCTGCAGCGTCATGACCTTGTGAGCTTGAATAGCGACGCTGAGCTGGAGTCTGTGTGTGTGCAGATGTACACAAGTGTCTATGTGAGCGACGGAGGGAAAGGGGGTGTGCGTTTGGAGGTTCACCAACTCTGGCCTGCGTCTCTACTGCCTCAGCGAGACTATTATTCACACAAACTCTCGCTTGAACACACACACATCCACATATAAAATAAGTATCTAATAATCATACACATTTTGGAACAACCTATATTACCAACCTATATATTATAATGACTTTAAAAAGATACTTAAAAACTTAAAAATGTTAAAAGTCATTCCAACATTGCCACAGATTAAAACAACTTGATTTCTTTGTAAACATTGCACTGACCTACCTCCTTTTCCTGACTTTCCAGCCACACCTATGTATTTTAACAGTAAGTGTGAATGCATCCCCTATACTGTTTGGTCTTTGGATTAATAATGTAATGTATAACTCAAGTCAAGCCTAAATCCCTAATGTTATGTGTCCATGTGTGTTGTCCATACCCCCATCCTGGTTTATCAGACTCTGAAAAAGAAAAGCATAAAGGTCACTGTTAAATATTGTAACATGAATCATGTCATGGATGTACATATAATAGTTAGTTATAAATAGCTATAAAGGAAATATACAGACAAACCAGCCATAACATTATGACCACCTAATTGTATCATATAAAAAAGCTGAGAGACTTTTGGACCCAGTCATCTAACCCTCACAGTGTTGCCTTTGTCCATGTCTACTAAATCTTTATATTTTTCCTGTTTCCAATACATTAAGAAGAAGGAGAACGTGTTTATTTTTTGTGTACAATTATGTGAGATGAAGATCCTTGACTGGTCAGCAATAGTCATAAAGTTGCAAATGCAATTTTGTCATTTCAGGTACTGAGAAATTCTGATGCTCTGACATTAGCAAAAAAAAACCTAGAATTAATTAAGATGTGACATTCAATCAAGAGAGATTGTATTAACTATAAAAGAACCCTTGAATAACACTGTGATAACATTAGAAGATGCTTGTCCTTGTACCTTCTGCAGGTCCTCAATGGAGCGCTCTGTCTCTTTTAGACGTTCCCGTAGAACCTGCTCTTTGGCGGAGATCTGGGACTCTTCACTTTCAAGTGCACTGATTTCTGACTCCAGCCTGCAAATGCAAAAGCAGGATAATAATCAGCTTTGTATTCTTGTACAGCACCTTGTAATTTGCATCCCATCATGCTTCAAACATATGACAATTCTATGGAATATCTGCTCACAGTGTACTTCTGATCTTTGTTTTTGAATTTGAACAATAGAAAAAGTTTTTTTGTGACGAAAACTACAAGCGTAGACATTTTTCAGATAGGCTTTTGTTGTTGTGTGTTGCCATTTGTTTCTGGTGATGACAGTTCAAAACCATCTGTAGCATTTTCTAATTAACTTGGAGCTAAAATAAGTGCACACAGAATAATAAGAGCAGCTCCTCTCCACTTTTACGAGATGGATGTAACAACAATACGAGGAAGCCGTCTGGGAGGAGGACCAGCGCTGCTTCCTCAACGGCTGCCAGGACTCACAGCACTTCACATACCACTCCTTTGTGCGTCAGTTTGTCTTCAAGAATATTAAGTTTCATAGAGAAACCATAAACAGACAGACTTCCTACATTATTTCAGAATAGAGTCATTAATATTAGTAACATTTACAAACACTGTCCTAAGAATCCCTTTCATCCAAGGAGAAGCTATAGCAGAGTTTATATGAATGTTGATTGTGTGTGTTTTATAATCCTAATTTACATCAGATGTTTATATAAGAAAACAATGGGGTGTCCTTGTTTCGAGTGGTTTAAGCTGTCCCCCAAAGCAGAGTCTCAAAATACCTTAAAATGGAAACAGAACAATGGTTATAAAAGTACTTTGAATGACCTTACAGTATTGTCTGGATAAAAATAATCTCTTTAATATGATCAATCACTTTGGACTTCTGCATTCTTTCAACATCAGACAATCCATTACAAAAGGGTGTATCTATTTAAAACCAACAGCAACATCAGCATTTTTTTTTTGTTTAAAGGCATGCAGTTTGTTGTATTTAAAGCAAATGTGATGTGACATAAGGATTTGCACCATAGATGTATAATAAGATCTGGATGGGGTACTGCACCCTCTGCCCTGTTGCCATTTCAACCAGTGGACACAAGGTATTGCATAAAAAAAAAATCTCTTTACTCTAATTCTTTCCACTTTACCTGATGCTGGCACACCTCCAGTTGTGTTGTCACTCTTGCCTGCTCATCTCATTTCCCTTTCTGGTTGTTGGGAAACATATTGTACTTGTGTGTCCTGTGTGAGGTCAATCCCAAAAAAGTAAGGAGTGAGATTTCCAACCGGACAGGATTAAATCTATCCAGAGTTCTGCTTTGTGGGTGCAGCCTGGTTTATTAATGTATGCCTTTGGAGAATGACCTCATTTTGTACATTCAATCCCTACCTTAAGGGGGTGTGTTTGAATGAAAAGTGAACAATATGCTGGTGGTCACACGTTATTCACATACTTATAATCTATGGGTAAAGCAAAGTATTATAGTATTGCACAATCATCTGCATTCATAGCAGGTAACCACTTTGTCAAATCTAAAAACTCCCCTGAAAACTGTATTTTCTACCTTTTTAACGGTTCAATTTCAGGAAGATCAGGAAGTAAATACCAAAGCTGTCCTGGTGAATGCATACACTCAAACCTGTCTCTATATATACAGATTTGTAAACAATGGTATAAAATTAGAGATGACAGATGATGATATTTAGAGACTGTGTTGTATTTAACATTCTCAGGCAAATATTTTCTCTCACAAGTTTGGTTCTTGCACAGATGGAATGAAGTTGACTTTGGGACTAACTACAGGAAAGCCAGTTTTTCCAGCCGAAGCCAGATATAATGAGACTCCTGTGGATGATGGTGAAGAGACCTAGACGCCCCAGTGCAAGTGAAATCTTTGTGACGCACTAAGCCTTTTGCGAGCTCTATTACAAAACCTTATGTATAAATGTATCTGCACTGGTTAAAGGAGTCTGAGGATGTAATTATTTGGAGTCTGACAGATATCAGGTTTAGTCAGGTTTAGTGCCTACAGTTGTGGAGACACTGGCCCAACTGCCTTTTTAAAACTGTGGTGTCTTTGTTATTGGATCAGGAGTCTGGAATAAAGTTAAGATGCAGCTTCAGACCCTGCTATAGTCACTGTCTGCGGCCATTAAGGCAATTTTGCAGTGCATATGGCGCCCTCTAGTGATGGGAACTATGCTCGTGACAAGGAAGAGAAAGTGAGCAAAAAGGGGAGGAACACGTGGGTTTACTTTCTTTTATGAGCTGCAATCAGTGCAGCTGACTGTTCTGCTGCAAGGTAAAACAATTAATACAACACACAACCAGTTTATACATAATGGAAATGTTTTTTTACACTTACATAAATCTGCTTTTTTTCTTGTAACAAAGTTTAGGATAAAAGGATAGTAAATACAAAGGCTAACAGTGCTTTACACATCAGTGCTTAGTTTTTCTGTAAAGATGATGAATTGTGGGTAACTGAGACTAGGACATTACCTCACATTATCCATCTATTCTTACTTTTTCTTTTTTCCTTTAACTCTATTCACTTCCTGGAGCCACTGTATTGTGGTAAGAATGGTGATGTCACTGTCCCACCCAGTCAACTAGCTGCAGGGCCGTTACCATGGATACAGTCATCATACAGGGTGAGGTTATTTGTCAGGGACAACAGCAGATTAGTTAATCCATTTCTTTCCTTTAAACTCAAGTGTTTAATTGTAATTTCAATTTCCAGTTTCTACGCGGACTAAAGCCAGAAGAAGATTTATCCAAAGCATACAAATTTGCTTTTTGGGAGGCACTTCTATTCATAGAATTATTCTTGTATCCTTCACACAACCATAAATAACTCCATTGGCTGATTTAGGAAGCAGTGGGCAGGACAAACAGACCATTAAACTGTCCAAAATGACCGCTATCTTTGAATATGTTCTTCACAAGCACCAAGGTCTAATACATTGTTCTTGTCTCATAAACTGTCTTTGAACCCCATCGCAGTTACCATCCCACAATGCACCACTCCCCTCACCAGTATCTCTGTCCTAATTAATCATCCTATACCGCACTGACAGGCTGCAGGGAGGACGATTACAGGCTGTGAATAGACATATGACAGGGACAGAAGAGTGGATATTATAAGTTTTGACAGACACAATCTGCTGACAAATGTTCTAAACTAAACAATGTTCATATAGGCCACAGTTTATTACTGATGCTTAAATGGTGTTGTTCATCATGCAGCAGGGATTGACTCTGGTTTTATTTACTATTGTGAAGTTGAAATAGAGTTTTCCTCACCATGATAAACAGTCTGATGACAGAGAATGTTATTTATGTTAAAGCAGCAACTTGTTGATTTGAGGCAATACCAACAGGAATAAAGTAGAACTTAAATATAACTGTGGTGGCAGCAAATTTAAAAAGGTCCTAGATATGATTTGGTTTATTCCTACATTTAGTTCTAGTTTATACCTGTTTAGTGCTAGTTTAATCTTTAATATTCTTGCTTTGAAAAATGGAACTTAGTCCAGAAGCTTGTATTTCTTTCATTCATTCATTCCTGCATGAAGAATAGAATTACCTGTGCTACAGAACAATTCATTTTAACTCAAATTCAATTTAATGATCTCTTTCGCATCAATTCCCAGTTGTATGAAATGTGGCTGAGTAGTAAATAGTGATGCAGCATGCTACAGAGCACTGTAGACCATTAACAGCCTGACCTGCATCTGTGAATCTATTTTCATGTTTAAGACGACAGTGTTTCTTCTGGTCAGGTATAAAACAATAAAATAATTGCCATACGGGCTAAATAAGACCTCCAGACAAAATAAAAATCAGCATTCGCTACATAATGGCAAAGTCAGAAAATGTATATCTCAGTATAATCAGAGGTTAGTGATGATATCAGATTGGCTGAAAAGTACGTCAAGAAACACAAAGCAATAGGTCAAGGTGCATGCACAGGTGCATTGTGTGAAATGTAGTTTATGTAGTTTAAAGTTGAACATAATAGAACATATCAGTCTTAACCATATTATTAGTGGTGTATAATCACAGCAAAATAACACTCTTTGCACTTGTCTGTTTGGAAAAAGCAGAAATATAAAGCTTCAGTGAAAAGAGTCGGTTCCTGTTTTTAAAGCTACAGAGTGGTCAAACTGAGCACTGCTGGAGAAGAAGCACATTCATGTTTGTTTTGAGTGCACATTCTTGCACAAAGGTTTATTGTATTTATTGACTCTAAATGTAGCGTACACAATCTGACCTTTTTCCACTGGGTTTGTGTCTCAACAACAGCATGTCCCTGCAGGGCTACCATAGCTGTTCACACACTCTTATAAGAGAAAGTGAGATGTGGAATTGCAATCTTCACTTTTGTCACCAGATGTCACCCAAAACAGAAGAAACTACCCACCTTAAAAAACTTTACCTATTCAATGGCTGTATGGGAAAAAACGTCAGCTTTGTCCGTCATGGGATCCTCTTTCTACAGTCTTCTACAATCTCAAGGTGGTCCAAATAAGTTTTATTTTCTCATCTTTCTGTACATACCAATTTGAATGTTCTATGATCCTGTTGAGATCACTACTTCAAACACAAATGTCATGTCTCAAGCATTCCCAGACTAAACTTACTGGCTGCAGGACACGGTGTATGAAAACCACATGGCTTCCCTGCAATGAGCTGTCTGTGCAGAGAACAGCCGTGCTCCAAAAGTAGTGCAGTGTGGCTATGGGTCAGCTCAGTGGCACTTTGTAAAAAAAGGCCTTTTGCAGCTCCCTGTGTTTACTTAGCCTTTCCATATATTGATAGGGAAATCTGTAAAAGTCCTGCTGCCACACTCTGTCGTCCTGTCTCTTTGTACAGTGACTTGACGCAACAGAATGGCTGCTTTTCCACGCCACTTTGTCACTTCTGGAGTCTGGATGGTCACTGGAGATACAAAAGAGCCTTTCCTTCACAAGGCTCCACACTGGCCTTGGCTGTTGTTTTTGTATACAACAGTCTGTACAAAGATTGCACTGTACTGTGTTTGCCTTGACTTTTTGTGATTTCCAGTATAGGGTCGACAGTGTGTCTAATGCAACACAAAGACATCACTGTTGACTTATATGTCCATTTCCATTTGTGTCCCCATATAATATGTTTTCAATTAGGTCTGAATTGTTTTTCCTAACAATAATGGGCAATTCAATTTTAAACTAGGAATTTTCCCAGATCACTTTTTTTCCAAAACATTTATGAACCATACACATATTTTCAGAGCCATTTTCTGGTGTGTTTTTTTGTTTTGTTTTTTTCAGTGATTTTTTTTCTGAATACAAGGTTTTGTGCTTCTTGTGCTTTGTGTCCTTTGCAGTTTGCTGATTTTTTTATTATCTTTATTTATAGTTTCCAACATAGATAATAGTGATTTCCAACAGTGCTGTATCAAGAAATGGGGAACCAAAAATAACTTTTACTTTTACGCTAGTTTCTTACAAGAGAAAATAAGGACGCAATATAGTTGTTCTAGGGACCAGTTGAAAAGTATTTATGTTCACCCATTATTTTCAAAATAATAAAACAATCAACATGTCTCAAATGACATATTGTTCCACTGTTTGTTTTTTTTATCTAAAGTGTCACATACTACAGAATTTAATTTGTGATGCTCGTCTCTACAACGGACAAATAGGCTCAGTGGTTGAGTGGTAGTCCTATAACCCACTCTCCCCACAGTTCATAATGCACCTTACCTATTTCAGCTGTGACACTGGTGCGTGAATGAAAGCTTGATGGAAAATCCATGACCTTTATCATGATCACAAAGCTGAACTCTCTTTAAAGTTCCTTTACTTTAAAGGACATTATATTGTTGCAAGCCACAAGTTGTGGGTCACTAACCAAGCCTTTTGACAACATGGATGTTTTGCCACCATACTCGCCTTAAATTATCCACCAGCATCTAAGAAAACTGTATTACATTTTTCTATATTGTGATATTACAGTAAATGTGATAGATTGTACAACTAAATTATTGATTTTTCCATATCCTTGGAACTTCTCTGACAATGGACAAAGCTGATTTCAAGTCTAACATAAAGAAAAGCATAAATGTCCAGCTGGTTTCACTGGAGTTCTGATTGGAAAACAATTCTGAGAATGTCTGAAACAACAAAAAATTGCATAATTGCAATTCAGACAGTTCCTTGCGAGATGGATATAACATTAATGTGCTAATGACACATTTGTGACACATTGTGCAGCCCTAAACCTCATTATTCTTTATGCAATTACAAAGAGCATAAAAAAGATGAAAAGCTTTACCAAGTCCAAACCTCATGAGGCTATTAGATGCCATGTTTCACAATAAGCTGTGTTTTAATCCTTTTAAATGGTCCATTAACAATGAGTTAGCGATTAATTAATTTGTAGACTATCTTGTCCAATCCTTCATTCCAAAAGGACCTCTCTTGCATCGGCCAAAAGACAAATACAGCTGGTCTTTCTCTTGCCTCTGCTCTTGTTTATGTGTCCTACAGAGTGTGAAGTCTCCATAAAAACACACTCTGCCCTGTCTTTATCACGTTCTGTCATTAAAGTGCTCACCGGTGTTATTATTATAACAATAAAAAAGGACACACAAACTGGGCTCGAGGCAGTGGTGTCTGACACGTGTTTATAGGTGGAGGTGTCTGGAGTTTTGTGGACAACCGGCTAGTTTCACAACACTTTACTTTCACACATACACATCACCCCAAGTCCATATTTGTCCCTGTTCCACACCTCTGGACTATCAGCAATAGAAAAACAGATGGAAAGACTGCAGTTGTCCAAGCAATTGGTTATTTTGGGGTGGTGTCCCACTGGGTGTAAATATAGATGCCGCACCTTTCTTCTGTAATGCACACATACTTCAGATAAAACGTCTCACATGGTCCTTGTATTGGGGTTATTTTAGAAGTTGAGTTTAATGTGGCTGGGGGCATTCCTTTCTCTCCTACGCATGTGCACTGGGACTTAAATTCGCCCACAGGAAGATGAGCTCAAAATCTGGAGAATTCAACATCCAGACAGCTGAGGTTGAAAAGACATATGAACTGGACACAGGAACCACACTAATTTTTCTGACAATTTTATATAAAATTATAAGTTTACAGAATTTGTGATTTTTTTGGGCCATTTTTCAGAAAATATGAGAATAATAACTTTTTTTTTTACTCATAGGGATAGCCCACACACTACATAAAGGAAATTGGTAAATCAAAGCACATTGCTAATTTGCATAAATTGATTAGTTAAGGTGCATTTGCTATACTATTTACTTCTATTTCCAGTCACTTCACAAACCATCACAGAGGTAATGCTTATCTCTCTCTGGTAATTATTAGTTGCTATTAGCGTCTGCTAAGTCACCACAGATGTATTAGCTCCTCTAGGCACTAGCTGCAGCTATAGCTTTTTCTATTCAATTTTGCAACAAAGCTTTTTTTTTTTTACAATGTTCAAATACAGTAATTCAAATTACTCAAACAATTAGATTTATTGTCCAGTCCATTACACTGTGGACAACTAGACTAAGTTAGTGTCCTACCTGCTTATTTGTTCATGACAATGTGTTTTACCATGGCAGGGCTGAATCTTCTCCCCTGATTGGCTGCTTTGGCTTGACAAGACAAGACAATCCATTTATTTTTGTATAGTCCAATATCACAAAAAACGCCACCTCAAAGGGCATAAAAGACTGCACTAGACAATATCCCCTGTCCTTAGACCCTCCATCAGGGTAAGGAAAAACTCCCCAAAAAAACAGCCACACAGAAGGAGGGATCCACTCCCAGGTAGGACAGGCCATGCAGGAATGTGTCCAGGACAGTTGGAAAATACATAGAAATCCACAAAACATATTTACAAAAAAACTTTTATATATTATTATTAATAAATATTATAAATATATTGGCAGTGTCCAGTGTCCACTGTGAGGGATTGCACTATTAATCCTTTCAACAAGTAGCAATAATAACAAACAAACTGACAAAACACTAACTATGGGCGGTAGTAAAACACTAACGGGGCGATAGTAGCTCAGTGGGTAGAGTGGCCGTCCTTCAACCGGCGGAAGAACGGTTCGATCCCCACTCGAAACATCCCAAAACATCATAACATCCCGCTCTCCCCCACAGTTCATACTGTCGTTGTGTCCTTGGGCAAGACACTTGACCTACCTTACCTCCAGTGGTCAGCTGCAACACTGGTAAAGCGCTATGAGTGCCTACTAGGTGGAAAAGTGCTATATAAATAAATAAACAAACTACTTACTACCAGTAACTACTGGGAACCTTTATGAGAACACAAACTTCAGGAGATGTAACAGTCCCTAGTTACATTCGCAGCAGCACAAGTTACACAATTCTGCTTTAATTACTGCTGGCAAATGACCATGGTGCATGTGGGTTAATCAACATTCTACTCCCACGTCTGGATTTGGAAACCTGGCGGCAATATCTGTAGAGCCATAAATTCCTATGGAGTTTTGGAACCGTGTGCATTTGTGCAAAAGTTGTGCAGAGTATGCTGATAAAAAAATAAACAACTATGCATTTCTAAGGGAGATTTAGAGCTATGTTGGTTTGATGGCAATATGAACTAAAGCTGATTTTTGAAGAGTCTGGTTTCTTGGCTTCTGTTGGACTTAATAAATGAAGTTGGTTTTGACCTCATTTGGGAAAAAGTGAAATCTAATCAAGCTAAAATCAAACTGCGGCGCTCTAAATACTTATCTATGTGGTTTTAATTATTTGTGTAAGCATGCAAAGCCACACTGCTTTATATCTGTTTTCTGTAAAAGCACATTGCACAGAGCGTCTATTTAGCTAAATGAAGTGAGCGACATACTGCGGCTCTACAATCACAAGTGTCCTCTGCTCCACAGTGGCCTCTCTTTCACCATTCACTGCGGTCCTGTTTACACCAGACTCTGTGTTATTCTGAAGCATATGATGTTGATGTTTCTTGGCTGTGGTGATAAGCTACAGTAAAGTCGGAGGCTATAAAGGTCTCTTTCATGGCGACATTTTAATAAATGAGGATGGGGAGCTAGAGCCTGACTCACTGACGGCAAAATTTCCCACTCTCCACACATTTTACAATTTACTCATGTGTATCAACTATCAAATAATACCAGTGAAGTTAGTTATCACTGCTGGAATCTGACCTGAAGATAATCTAAAATATCAAAATGAGGCCTAAAGCTTCTTTGCTGGTGTCATGTTAAATACAGATTATTAAGTTACCTTTGTTATTGACAGAAATGACAAATAGTTTTGACAGTCACATAATTGCACCTATCACATTGTGAAAATGAGTGAGCAAACAATATCCCAATCTCATAGAACTTTTAATAACAACTATAGTATGTATAATGCACATAACATAAGACTGCATGATATGAAGAAAACGCGCAATAAACAGTGGCAGGAAAAAGCATGTGAATCTTTTGGATGTTTTTTTGACCTTATGTTTGTCAATACACTTGACTTAGATGAAGATCAGATCACAATTTAAGAATTTATTCAGAAAACCATAAAATTCCAAAAGGTTCACATACATTTTACAAGCTATGTTGGATATTGTGATAGTGTTAAAACTTGCTATAATAAATCCACTTTGCCACAGTAAAGGTTGAAAAAGTTTGAATAAAGACAGACACATCTCTACATTAGCCTCCACTGGTTAAACTGCTTTAACTAATTGTTTTTTTTTTTTTTTGCGAATTTAGTAAAGATAAGGTAAAAGATGATAAGAAAACTTTTATTTGTCCCACAGTGGGAAATGGCATTGGTGAGGTACAGAAAGAGCAGCACTCAAAATTCATATATGCTTCTTTATTCTTATTTTCACTTATATTATGCCAAATTGGACATATCTGGTATTTTTGTATACTGTGCAGTTCCAAATAAGAATCAGACTAAAGCTGTGTGTGCACATTGGTTAAATATTGGGCTAGATGAGACTTGTTGGTTAGCACTGCTGGCTAATGGCATAAAGTGGGCAATTCTACCTATTTACATGTTACACAATTAGAGCGGCACAGTACAAAACATCAAATATGCAACGTTAAAACATGTATAATAGGATAATCTCAATGTAAATCTCAGTCAATGTAATAGATCAAGCTCTAGAGATGGCTGGATTGCAGTGCATTTATTTTCTCTCAAGAACATTTGATGGTTGTCTAATGGCCTTGTTCATGTGCTACAATCAGGGACTTATCATTTTAATCCAATGTTTTCATCAGAAGGCAAAATGACACTCTATCCTGTATACAGTAGGTCTTGAGCCAACACTATGAACTTCTCCTGATACCAAGCCCAACCTTCCCACAATGCACTAGTGGAAAGCATACACAGTTCAGTCTGACAAGCAATGATACCATGAGCTGGCACTTTATTCACAGCACCAATGATCTCATGCCTCACCTTCATCAGGGGAATAAGTCACTATCAGAGAGCAGTGCATGATGGGAATCAGGAAGCTCCTCCCAGACACACAAACGCAGGAAACACACCCTGAATCTCACCACTGTCCCTTTTCCCTCCTTCTCCAACCCCTTTCTCTCATCCTGGAAATCACACCCTGATTTCACTCGTCCATTTTAGACGTGCTTCAGTCTTGTCTCATCTGTTTTGCCGCCTGCTCCTTTTGTCTCAACACCTACCTCGCTTTTTTTCCACCTTGTCAGCTTTTTTATTGTACAATATAAACTCCTTTAAGAGTTATTTTAAGAAAAAGCAAAACTGCTTTTTCTCCATTGCTCTATTAATTGAAACATGCATTAACACATTTTACACAGTTTATTGTACAGTAAATACTGTATATTGCAATACTTTACAAAGCTTTTTAATGGGACAATAACATTTGTGATTTGTTATTAGGGTTCATTACAAACCCCTAAAACCAAATGATTAAATAATATCCAGCAAGAAAAGGGGGTGTATTGGACACTGTACAGATAAATATGTGGATAAATAGTGGTTATCAATATTTGTCCATTGGAACATGTGCAAACAAGATAATAATTTCATATTGAAGCATTTTAGAAACACTTGGCTTACAGTTGGCATTGCAAACTCAACTTAGGAAGTCAATAACAATTTTAGTAAAGTATTGCTTATAAATTTCCGATGTGATGTTGTTATTGCTTGCATCTGTTCGGCATTGCTTTCTGACGTCAGAAACAAATGTAATAAGCACCAAGTCTAAATAAATGTGGGGTGCAGAGTACAGTACCTCTGGATCATGTCTTCAAGCCGCTTCCCTTGTTCTTCGTCCTGCTCCAGCTGTTTCCGCCGAGCCTCCTCTTCATCCTCTCCCGTTCCCTGGAGCAGCCATCGCTCCCGGATGGCTTTGGACTGAGGGAGGAGGAAAACATGGTCAGTTTACAACAATATCTGTACATTATATACGGTTTCTTTTTTTTCTTTTACTAGAACACCTAAATGTCCATACTAAAAAACAAAAAACTGATTATTCTTCACAGATTCTTTGTTTGTGATATTTATAGCTCATGTTAATGAGCTAGATGAGCTCTATTACAAAGGGACATTTAGAGGATTAGTGCCAAGTGACTAGACCAGACCAATAAACACATGGCCCCCAATGCACACAGTCTTTACGTAACACACATGGACCCGTTTATTCTGCTCAACCACAGCCCTTTGTTACAACTTTTGGACATATTAAAGATGGGCTTTTTAGGATGAGATTGCTGCTGTTGGGTGCAAACGTGTCTTCAAAATGGCAATAGCTGTATTTTACATTAGAAAGAGTACAAAAGACTGTTTCCCATTGATAAATCATAATGGAACTTGCTATTAAGTGCTAGGTTTACAGGTTTGGGAATAACTTTGCTTCTCAACTTTGTTGAAAACACAAGTTCTTAATAGTTTTGTTTGCCTGTTTTGTTAACGTTTACATGTAGCAATTTTGTTAGTCTGCCCCCTACAGGTCAATAAAGAAACAGTGATAATTTATTGTAACAATACCTGGATAATAACTTTTAACATTAAATACTTAAGACATTTTGATGATTCATGGAAAATAAAAAAAATACTTTAAAGACAGTGCAGCCAGCTTCAGATAAACCACTGAAACCTTGAGAAATAGAGCATGTAACCCTTGTGTAACAACACATATCTCACTATATCTTCACACACACTCCCCACACATCTTATTTGTAAATATAGATATAAAATCCATATGGAGACGTAAGAGACCCACATAGGTTTGCAACAGTGTAGTTTCAGACAAAGGATTTCTGAAAATAAATAAAAATTTAAGTTAAGTTTCCAGCACTTATATGAACAATCAAATCCCTCCACAACAGTTTACTTAACAGAGTTATTTTAATTAGGGATAAAACATCTTCTGTAAACTAAACATTTTCAGCACAAGTCCCTTGTTTTTAATTCTTTAGTGTAGGCTTATCTGGATGACTGAGAACATCCACAAACACACAGTGACATAGTTCCTTATTCTAAGTCTTAGCTTCATTTTAAATGCTATGTTAATGTCCAAAACACTCACACTCTCACTGTCACAACAGTTAAAACTTACAGATCTGTTAAGGCCTAAGTTCTTTCCCTTTTCTTGTTTGTGGAAAGATGCCAGATCCACATGCTTACCTTTTTAATGCCTCTGTTTTGTTACCACAACAGAGAAGCAAAGTTTAGCTTCACCTTTGACTGTTTACTGTCAAACTGTTCTTGGCTCCAAGTCATGGATCAGACAATTAGCAGAGTCTACACTGTGTCCCTGTCTAAGAGTCTGTGTGTCTCGATCTTAAACACAGTGGTCTGTGCTGAAGCATTCACCACCTGCTGTCAGAATGTGCCATCTGGCCTTTCTGTTTCTTTGCGTGACTTAGTTAACCTTGAATAAGTCAGGTGGTTAACAGCCTGAATAGTTTGAGCTCATTTACTAATGAGGAATGTAGTGGTGAAATTGGCCTGTAACTGTCTGCAAATGGGTACATTTTGGGCACTTTAAATCACTTTCACTCACTTCAGTGTTCTGCTCATTTGGAACACCTCTGAAGAAAGGATCACATCGTGCATGTAGATTTATGTTTTCAGAATCCTGTGACTGTGGGTTTAGGCCAATTTTATCCCAGAATTAATAATTTATTATCGGATTTAGTAATGGATTAGCCAAGTTTAGTCCTGGTTTGGTTTGTTTTTTTCCTGGCTCAAAATAGGTTTAAATTCAATACCAATACAAAACATCTTAAATACCTTACATTAAAATATTGGATTATTTTGAATCCTATTAAATGAATTTTATTAGCTATTGGCAGTGGGACTGAGACCATACTATATCCCAATAGACTTCTCACCTTTCGTGATGGTTGTGCTTTGAGCTGTACCAGTCACTACCTGTGATATAATCAGCAGAGGTGTTTCCAGTTTACAGACCAAGTATCCTGATCCCCACGTCATCATATCCAGTATTAGTTTGGAGACTCTAGTTAAAGCAGTGGAGCAACGGACACACAACAGGATGGATGCTATACTGTACAACATGAACCATCCCCTGCTTTGAGCTTTCAAACAACTGAGATCAGTGAGCTGCAGGACAGACAGCCACAAGAACTCCTTCTTCCTGACAGAAATAAGACTGGACAATCAATCAGTCTGAGGAATATCATGTTTGAGTCTATATGGAAGAAACAACTAAATTTCCCCTTGAGGATTAATAAAGTTAAATTAAATAAGTGTGCTAACCTTGCCTTAGTTGACTGAATCTAAAGGACATAACATAACATGTAACATAATAACTATTTGACTTAAAAACTATTTGAGGTCGACCAAATAGCGATGAATAAAGTTGCGTGGTGAGAAGTGGCACACTATTTCCTCTGAGAACGCTTCTACTCTTTGCTCTCTCTCACGCTGTTTTACAGACTTTCCACTTCCTGTGGAGCTGTGACACATAAACACTCGCCGCGTAGGAAAGTGGGGAATTATGGCCTGTTCCTAAAGGATCCTCACCCTGTATTATTTAGATCTCTATAGTGACATTAATCATGCTTCCCCAAACAGATTTTTGAGGTATCACATAAGAAACAGTGGTCAGCTATCGTCGTTAGCTAGAGTTGGCATAAACGTTTACTTGCATTATAACACTTTGAATCTCTGATTGGTACTTGTGGCATAAAAAAGTAAGATGTGTAAAAAAAAAATATTCTACATTCTACAGAAAATGACTATAGAAAGAATATAAGTATAAAGCTAATTCGTAAGAATAGAGGACAACAAAAGGCAAAATATGTGCTTTACTCAAGTCGTCTTAGTGTCAGATTAACACAATTTAGGCCTGAGACCCACCGCCTACAGATCTTTATCAGTGTCCCACAGATCCTATTTCCCGTCCCAGGCCACTGCTTCTCTGTGGAGCTCACTACAGAGGCTGCCTTTCCCCGGCCTTGTGGTCCTCAGAGTTAATGACCCTTAAATGGGACTGTGTAAAAGCAAGCTGATTACATCTAGAGATCAGAGCTGCTGTTGTGCGCTGGAAATAAACAGAATATCTTTGAGGACTCTTGAGTTAAAGGTGAATAAGGATCACTGTAAGTGGCAATCAAAGCAAGTTTAGAGAAAAAGAAGACTGAAGGAATGAACAATTAGACTGTACTTTGGTGCACATGGCTTTAATCATTCACTTTATTTATATTTAAGAGGGTGTTAAACTCTGGAAAATACCAGCCGCTAACTTTCAAGCACGTTCAATAAAGGACTAATGCATGCCAACTGTGTTTAAAAGGTCTAATTAGAGAATGGAATGTTTTTTCAATAGGTGGAATAAAACTGGCTACCGTCAATACTTGAATCATAACCAGGATCAGCAATTTCAATCCGCCCTACATCATGAAGAGCTGAAAGAACTAATGTTTCTCCAGATAAATTCAGAAGGACCTAAAGAGGAAAATACAAATAATACTGGTTGATAATCACAAAATATTTATATATACTGTATATATATATATAATAATATATATTAATAATAATAAACATAATTTACGCAGCAGAGACACAAATGATAGCATAAACAATGATATTGATAAGTTATTTTTGAAATACATTTTGGATTAGAAGTCCATCCATCCATCTTCTTCCACTTATCCGGGGCCAGGGCATGGGGGTAGCAGTCTAAGCAGAGACGCCCAGATTTCGACCTTCCCAGACGCTTCCTCCAGCTCTAGCGGGGAAATACGAGGCGTTGTCTAGGCCAGCCGAGAGACATTGTCCCTCCAGTCTTAGGTCTTCCCTGGGGCCTCCTCCTGGTGGGACATGCCTGGAACATTTGGCCGCCTGTATCCGGGATCTTGTCCATTTGGTCATGACCCACAGCTCAGGACCATCAATGAGAGAAGGAACGTAGATTAACCGGTAAATCGAGAACTTTGCCTTGCAGCTCAGCTCCTTCACCACGACAGACCAGTACATTGACTGCATTACTGCAGAAGCTGCACCGATTCGTATGTCAATCTCCTGTTCCCTCTTTCCCTTACTCCTCAAGATACTTGAACTCCTCTTCTTGAGGCAGGAGTGCTCCACAAGCCATCCCTTTCCAACTGAGAAGCATGGCCTTGGACTTGAAGGTGCTGATTCTTATCCCAGCTGCTTCACACTTGGCTACAAACCATCCCAGTGCACACTCAAGGTCCTGGTCTGATGAGGCCAACATGACAACATAATCTGCAAAAAGCAGAGACGAGACCCTGTGGTCCCCAAACCAGACTCTTTCTGGCCCCTGGCTGCGCTTAGAAATCCTGTCCATTAAGATAATGGACCGGACCGGTGACAAAGGGCAGCCCTGCCGGAGTCCAACATGCACTGGAAACAAGTCTGACTTACTGAACCAAGCTCCGGTCGTACAAGAACCAAACAGCTCTTAGGAAAGGCCCTGGACCCCATACTCCCAGAGCACCCCCCACAGGGCGTTATGACGGACACAGTCAAATGCCTTTTTCAAATCCACAAAGCACATGTGAATTGGTTAGTTTAACTCCCATGAATCTTCCAGCACCTGGAGAGGGTATAGAGCTGGTCCAGTGATCCACGACCAGGACAAAAACCGTATTTTTCTTCTTGAATCCAAGGTTTGACTATTGCCTGAATTCTCCTCTCCAGTACCCTGGCATAGCCTTGGATTCAGATTGAGGGGGTCGATCCTCCCAATACAGATTAGATGGAGATCAGAAACACAATGAAAATTATAGGTTAAGTATGAACTATGAGCTAGCTGTGTGATAAACACACATACAGCCATACAGAGTATAAATGGATAATCTTTGAAATGTTTGCTAATCCTTCATAAAAAAACAAAGTGCAGTAGGCTTCTAAGACCATTTAACTTTACTGCAAATAATAAATGATCATTATGTTTTTTTCTACACCACTTGCTGCTTTAAACCAAAGAATGTCACATGCCAAGGGAAGTATTTTTCACTCGTTTAAGTTAAAAATGTAAATTGCTTAACCCGTGAGCTGTTTATGTTTTCAAACTGTCAGCTTTCTCAGTCCCCATAAACATATCCATGATTATTAAAGCATCAGAGCTATGTTTACTTGAAATTAAAACCTGGCTTTGCGGGAGTTGCTGGCAGTCATTATTAAGGACTGTGTTTGTGTGTATTGGATTCAAGAAGCAAACTGTCAGGCCTCTCCCGGACCGTCAAAGGAAACTCTGCTCGAACAGACCTTCACAGCGGGAGTCAGTGAATTCTGGAACTTTTACCTGTCAACACTTTTTAGCCGTGTTTGCAAGCGGTCAACACAAGTAGCACATACAACAGGAAAGTGAGGAGCATGATGTGTCTAAGAGAGCACATGTTGGCTCATCTAGCCGTGCTGATGCTCTGGGTCAAGGCAAAGTCAGTTAAAGCAGTTGAAAAGACGTGACAAATGAGCATCCCCACACATTTGTTATGGGTTTCTTGTGAGCACAATTACTGTCAACAGGAGTTGCATTTGCCTGAACTGTCTACCTTTCCTTCATTCTGATAATACTCTATAACAAATGTTTGCTCAACTGTGTATTTATTTTGTCTGTGCTTAAGGTTATTACAAAACCTTGACTCAATAATCTTGTGCCATTTCTTCTGTCATTCATTTAAAAGAGTCTGTATAGTGTAACCTGCTAAATTGGTACCAACAATGATTAAAGTTACCTGAAATGTAATTTTGTTCCTCCAAACAGATATAGTGATGTAATCCAGTAACACAATAATTGCTCAATCTATGTGGTCATTTTGCAAAACAAATACTACTACTAGAACTGATACTAGTTTGTAGTATTGAACAAAAATCACTGTACTGTAAACATATTAGAAAGAAAGTAAAAGGGAGAGTCATACTGTAATAGAACTGACTCAAAGACCCGCATTTACAAAAGCATAATTTGTTGTTGAAAAATAAAAAAAGTAATAGTAAAACGTAATACTAAGTATTAAACTCAGTATACAAAGACCATGACCATGGCACTTGCAAGTGCCATGGTCAGATACCATCCGTGACTATGCCACGCTATACTACACCACGCTACACTATGCTATGCTAATACTATGCCATGCTATAGTGTGCTACACTATTATATTCTATGCTACACTATGCTATGCTATACTATGCTAATACTATGCCACACTATACTATACCATGTTATTCTATGCCATGCTATACTATGCTATGCACTGTTAGACTATGTCACTATACTATACATTACCCAGTATTGCGCTATATAAATAAAACTGCCTTGCATTCCCTATTCAATGCTATAATATACAATGCTATGTTATGCTACGCTATACTAAATTTGTAATAGTTTAAACTGGAAATGGTCTCATACTGTATCAAAACTGACTGGAAGCTACATTTAAGCTATTCTATCCAAAGGATAAGCTAAAAATACGGGCAGGGTGTCATAAATTTTATCAAGTGTAGGTGAACAATCTTCCATATTGTATTAGACCATTAACTAGAGTTAGTGAAATATTTGCATATTTTCTCATTGAACCACTATATCATGTAACATAGATTAAACAATCATGTGATTTTGAACTGCAAAAATAGAAGCCACATGTAAATAACTGCATTTTCTGAATGAGTTGGTCTTCTGTCACATTTAGAAGTGGTTCCAGGATGCTTGAAATCACGATCAGTCCGTACACCATCCTCATGCTGCCCTTTGGCCTGCACTACAAAGCTCTGGGCTGTAGGACTAAAAGATTGAACATGTTCTTTTTACCGACAGCTGTTTTTATCTTTGGGTTTTTAGTGACTTCCAATACAAGAGGGGCAATAAAGAAACTTTGAACTTTGAACTTTGTCATTAACGTAAATAGGTCCACTGGAACTCTGCACAAGGTTATGCACTATTGTCCTCATTTCAACTTTAATCTCAGAGACAGGCTTGTCATACTTTGTGATAAAGTGATAAAAACCTTGTTAAAACCCAAACAGAAGCACACACCAACCTTGACATGTTGTAGTTGTAGCACCAGGTCATCCAGCTGGTTTCTCTTGTATTCGATTTCTGTTTGTCGTTTTCTCTTTTCCTACAAAACAAAACGAATAATAATAACTTGTAATTCTTGTCTATTTAACAATCAAATATTGGACCACTTTACTCCCTGTAAACGATCAACCCAATGCATATCATCTGCAAATTATTGAGGGGAAATTCCATCTTAATGGACCATCAGTTATTTTATATGAGCATAAATGCTTTGTACTGTTTTAGATTTGGCCCTACATTGTCTACAGACCCATTGGTGTGACACAGAGACAGATAAGGAGTGTGTGAATGAGGGAATGAAGTAGTATCAGAGGTGTCAGAGGTCAGGGCTTATCAGGGCTTTGAGGGGTTAGTATCCACAGGCTATCAAAAGAATAGCACAGGCCGTGAACTCTCAGAATCAAACTGAGGGTGAAACTAAGGTGACGAGACAGTCCTTAAAAGTTTGATGAGGAGATGACCAACTATACAATGTGGAGTTTAGGAGGATGGCAGGAGTAAAGGTTAAAATGAAAAGCATTACTGAGCCGGAGAGAGAAGAAATAGAGTAGTTCTCGATGACAAAATGCCTGGGAATGCAAACACAGTGGCCCCACTCTGGAATGAGGTGAAGGCCATGAGATACTGAAACGCTTTGTGGGACATTTCCTGTTTGCTAAATATAACCTTGTATGAGGGAAAACCCCCCAAAATGACCCAACCTTTTGCTAATAAAAACATCTAAACACAATGACATAATGGTGAAAAACACTGGTTCTTTAGAAAGTGTAGTTACATTCATTGATGCAATAATAAAGTAGCACACCGTGGCATACTGCAAAATAAAGATAGTTTGTCTAATGATCAGATCAAAATAGACCAGCCACATGGCTTTAGAGCTCTTGTGTCTAAAATTTCAGTTTTAAACCTGAACACTGTGGAAGCTAATTTATGAGGTACATAAATTGTGGTTAACGATTGTACTAGATACCTTTAATTTTATGCCTGAACACAACAAGCCAGGCAAAATTGGGAGTAAGAGTGACTTTACCCGTCCTCAAACACGTCACAAAGCTGTGCGCAGACTGTGAAAACATCTGATCCAAACCTGAGGTCATCTCTCTGTTCATTTGTCTCAAACACACACACACTGAGCACAGCAGCTCCACAGCAGCCCCACAGCAGCAGTTCCCAGGGCCTGTGAAGTACACAGTGGTACTTTATATGTGCACCAGATGTCATCAGCAGTTAAAGACATGTGGTGGAAAGAAAGGGAAAATAGTCTTATTTATAGTCTTGACTGAATACAGATAGATGCCTACACACAAGAACTGATTTAATGCTTAACATGCATAAAATAATAATCCGCTAATGTGGAACAGTTTCTGTAACTAAGTGCTGATTTGTTCCAATACTGTTCAGTGTAAATTATTATGTGTATATTGTGTTACTGGATTGTGGTAAATAACACAGACCTGTCATTTACTTTATAATTCAAAGCACAACGAACAATGCCCACCACTGAGGGATGCTGGGAAAGAAAGTGTGGGAGAACGTATACATAGCTATTGTTCTGCAGCTGCAGCACAAAAGTTTATGTGCTGAGTTCCTGGGTTCAATTCCTTAGCCAACAGGATCTGTGCAGTCCGCATTGTCTCCCTGTCTTATCTTGGGGTAAGATAAAATGTGAGTGTGTCTGCGAGTGTCTCTAAATGTTAGCCCTGCGTTTAACTGGCAATCATCCAGGGAGTACAACGCCTTACGCCTAAAGTAGGTGGGACAGGTTCCATCCACCACTACCTCAACGGGATCAGATGTCAAAAATTAATAGAAAGAAATCCATAGCACTTTCTCAGAAACTTTTATGTTTACTTATGTAGCCATTTTCAGTAAAATTTAGATAAAGTTCATTTTAGTTCATTTGTTCAATCAGTTTATATTGCTTCATTTAATTATTTCATTTAAAAAAAATCATAATTACAGCAACACAATTTACATTTTGACCAGAAAATATAAGTACTTTGAAATTATGAGCCTTAAAGTTATATTGAAAAAAAAAAGAATATTTTTTGTTAAAGACAAAGTCTGAGAGAGTTGACATGCAACCAACTTGTGAAAACGAATAACTTGCAGCACAAATCTCAAAAAATATATTTAACACATTAAGACCAAACAGTCAAGTCAATTACTTTAATTAGTAAGTCCCTACGGAGATTTGTTTGAAGTCAAATGGCACAGTCACAGTTCATCACAGGATCAAAAGTTTGCATCCTCATAAACAATAGATTTTTAGTTTCCTACAATTGAACAGCTATTAATGGAATGGCTGCCCAAAGCCCTGTTATTTCTACCGTCTTTCTCCACAGAAATGACATCCTCCTCCTCAGGAAAATATGTTGACATTCTCAGTGACACAGTCGTGACTCCCACTCCTTGACTCACTTGTGTTTGGCCCCACTTGCCTTTGCTGCTTCTGCAAGTTCCTACACCAAGAGCAGCACGTTGACCGCGTCTGTCAACACCATCCGAAACATGTGACAGCTCACAGCTTTATGAGTTTGATGGAGCTCAAGCCACGCTTCCTTGGATGTGTCGCTCGGTCAGTTTCTGGCAGCGTTCAATGAAGATTAACCTGTGACTTTGACATTGCTAATATCAAATATAAACACATTCAAATGTAGCAAGATGAAAGTAAATCTAAGATAACACCGTTTGTTTAAACCAAGCAGATACTTCAGTCTTATTTTGATGTCTTGGTTTTAAATGGTCAGACCTTCACGGATGTATAGAACTTAGAGCTGCCCAGCTCAGAGAGAGGTGTAGACCAAGGGTACAGATAATGTTATTCTAAAGCAATATCAGTGTACACACAGTTATGATCTAATGTGGCGAAAGAAGGAATGATGTTGGATGTTAAATTCTGCTGATGAGAAATCTATGACCACAAGTGCGTAATAGATCAGCAGGGTCACATTGTGCACATACCAACACACCCAGTGCAAACATGTCACACAGGAGATCAGCTTCCAGTTAGCGTCCGCTCATACCTGAATGGTTAGCGGACAGAAACTGAAATGGACCTCTGGAACACATTGGAAAGACTACAACTTAGATTCTCTGGATTGAAATATTAAATACACAGTCTACATAAATGTTGCCTAGCCATGCATTTTACACCAAGTCCTTCAGTGGTGTCCCACCAGAATGAAATCATCTCCTAATACCGTCATTATAATGCCACCATTATAGAAACCCTAATATAATACAGAAACATAGTATAATAGCACGTTGCATCACTGTCAGGTCTCTTTACACTGCAAACACAGCTGTGCCACATAGTCTACATCGTACTTAGCAGGAGCATCAAGAAGAGTTCAATAACTCTGTTTTTACACTCTGTATTGCCATGGAGGCTAATGCTTAAAGTCCAGTTTGTCTTTTCCTATTTCTGGCATAAGTTTTTAATTTGCTTTATGGCCAAGAATCTCCACTCCATAAAATAATTTTAGCTTGTGTATGTTGTTAGCTCTGTCTAGTAAGCTACGCTCTTTGACCATCCAATCGAAAGATGTAAAATGCAGGAGTTACTCTACTTGGGGTACTGGGTACTTGGGTGGCAACCTGCCAACTCAAAATCTGATTGGTTAAAGTACCGTTTTATTACAATTAATTTTAAACTGCAAGTGCCTGCACTGTTAATTCTGAAGGCCTCAAGGCAGATTCAATTCACCCAGCATAGCTGCTCATAGCAAGCTCCAGCATAAACAGACACTGCAAGCAGTAAAACCAAGAAAAAAAGCTATAAAATGATGAGAATAGTCAAATAATATACAATACAAATTAATTGAATGAAATACACAACATAAGTCAGTAATTTATTGTCACGGTCAGCTGAGAAGGCCTTGGTGGGCCGTGGTAATGCTGCAGTCAAAGTAGTATTTCCCTGAGACAATGCTAATTTGCTAGTGCTCCTGTAAGCAGATGATGGGCTACTGACTGCTAACCTGGGACCTCTTTAGTGAACAGCCGTGTTAGCAAATGCAAACTTAGCACATTCCTAAATGCCTGTCATGCCAGAATCATGCATTTGAGCAGGTGGTGACTATAATCATCTGGTGTACAAGAGGTCAGGCACAAACATGCACACACATACATGCCTGTAAAACATCATGCAATATTTAAACTGGAACTGCCTCAACATCACACAATATAAGGAGAAACATTTTTTCTACTCATCTACTCTTGTGACTTATGATGTGAGAATCAGTCACATTAATATGATATAATATCTTTTTTGTCCTTAATTGGAGTAGTGGTTCACTAAATATTAGTATGCATAAAGCCATGCAATATGTTATTACAAACAAATACCAGCCAAAAGACACATGTTTGAAGAACTTTTTTC
Source organism: Neodontobutis hainanensis (assembly GCA_024349245.1). Taxonomy (NCBI): domain Eukaryota; kingdom Metazoa; phylum Chordata; class Actinopteri; order Gobiiformes; family Odontobutidae; genus Neodontobutis; species Neodontobutis hainanensis. Next base: position 6,453,247 of record JALDNG010000041.1, read on the forward strand.
ATGTTTTGTCTTCTTCAAGAAGAGCTAAAACATCTGTTCAGGGACAGCATGAGGAGAACAGCCATTAGGCTAACTCTGGTGCATTCACAGACTTAGATCAGGTTTCTGTCCTTTAGCATAGTTCTTGTCTACAATTTTGGAAAGTAACTGAAAAGTCAAATTAATGCTGAACACAAACCAGTCTGCTAGCCTTAAAGCTACAGTCCACTCACTCACTTAAAGAATGTCCAGTGAGACAGCTGCTGCTAATTTTAGGCGGCATGTGAAGACTGGCATGCCCCAGCCCCCCTACTAGTGGACAGACCCCACCCCCCAAAGTTCAATATTTGGGCTATGGAAAAGCAGATAAATATATAATGACATATCAGGGATGTTAAAAGCTAATTCAAGTGGAAATACAACTGAATGAAGTATCCCCCATTGACTGAAGAGAAGAGCACTTGGCTACACTCACGGTCCTTAAAGCTTTAGTGCTAATAAGTTTGAGTGTCAGTACGAAAACTGCAGAAATTGAACACATTTGGCCCTGCCCCCCACTCTATTTACTCCTCTTAACGCAGACCATTAGCCTGGCCCTCTGCTGCATGCCTCAGTCACAAATCAGCATGCCAAGGTCTAGCTCCAGCATCCCCCTCACCTTCACCCACACTCTTCTGTTAGTCTTCTCTAAGTGGATCCAGATTGGCACTAAAGCCCCCAAAAGGACCCTGAGTTTACAGATTACCACACTGAGCCCGACCAAAGGAAGTCCATCTGTTGTCAACTTCAGGAGCTAACAACTTCATGTGCCTCTTGTGGGATCTATGAGGAGTTTGAGACAAGCAAAAATATGTAAAGTGTACACAAGTGGTAATACCGCAAACATTGTTCAAAATACAAAAGAAAAGAGTGTTAAATATTACATGTGCAGTATTAGCATTGATGTGAATTTCCACACGTCTTACAACTTAAATCTTTATAGCTTAAAGTTTGGCCTAACACAGACAAAGTAAGCTCATTGTTGTAGACAAGTCCTAAATAATCTAAAAACACTTCTGTGTTTTCTGCATATGTCTGGCAAATTGGCCAAATATAGCATTAAAGCTTTAAAGCCAAAACATTTGCACAGAATAATTTTTTATATACTGCCATATGTTTTTGTTTTTGTATAAAACCTACGTTGAAGGAAAAAAGAGGTCTGTAGCAGAAGGCATATTGACTATAGGGTAGAATTAAGAATACTTTGGATTTGAGACATGCCCACAATCATTATCATGTTCCTACTTCCAGCAGCTGCCTTCTTCAAAAGCCCACAGTCCCATCCTCTCAAGCCTCAACACTTCCTAATTTTCCCGTGACTGGGGCGATGTGCGTCCCACTGGCCTTGTGTGGGGGACTGTGTAAGTGGAAGGGTTGGTAAAAAGTCTGAAAGACTGAGATCATCTGTGTAAACATGTCACTGACACTTCAAGGAGATCAGTTGGTGAATACGTGCAAACACACACGGTTGTATAAGCATTTCCTCCTGCAGCTTGTGGTTGGGAGGCCGCATGGGCAACAGCTAATTAGAAAGATGAGGGCTCTTTGCTCATTGGTTGATCTAAAAACCAGAGCTTTGGTGAACACACACAGAGAGAGGGATGCACACAGCTTTTGGGGAAACCCTGACAAGGCCTCGCTACGAAATTACACGTTAATAACGCAGCAATTACAGGTCTGGACTTAACTACATGACATCACAGCTAATCTGGTGAATTAGTTACCATGGAAACAGGATGTAATCACTAACAATCACTATCTTCATGTGTCCATGTGTGCAGTGGGCCAGTGGGACAATTGAATAATCAGCTCTTGGACTGAACTTTGACAAATACCTCACCGTTTGTTGTTGAGTGATTAATGCGCTCAGTAATCGTGTTATGTGGAAAGAAAATCCCACCATAAATCAATTAAATACAACAGCTTCTTTTTGAGTCATTTATCAATTATTAAAATAAAACATCAATATGTAACATCATGCAATGGGATGTGCCAAAACCATAACATATTCTTCCAATCCCCTGGGATACTATGATGCAGTGGCTCAGTGGTAGAGCAGTCGCCCTATTACCTGAAGGTTGGTGGTTCGATTCCTGCTATCCTGGTTATAGGATGGCTGCTCTACCACTGACCTACTGCGCCTCTATTAAAGTCAACTAGCCTAGCCTTGTTTGTCAAACAACTGTGTGGTTTCGCCTTTTTCCCCGTCACGTCCGACATTTCTCTGATTGGTTAACATTCTTCTTGTAAACCCTGCCTTTGAAATTGAATGCGAGCAACAGGGTAACAGACTAACTTCTTTGTAGAATAAGAAAAGAGTTAGTTGCGGCTGGCCAGGCTACACTACACCTGCAACTATACTACAACACAACTACACAACCACACTGCACTGCACTATTACAAGACTATACTGCACTACACTAATAGTCACTGTTTATCATGTCGTTTATCTTTTTGCTTTATTATGTGCTGGTAACCTAACTCTGACTCCCAACCTCAAAACCAAACTCCAACCCTGTCTATTAATGTTGCAGCCACATCCCACATCCCATTCATTTAACGCGTCCAGGCCCCACAAAGTGATCTTTCTCAAGTGATCTTTAAATGGTTGCCTAACATTAGCTTCTAGCATGATAACACGAGAGCGACAGCCCGATAGAGCATTTTATCTGGCCTGTGAGACATTTTTGGAATTTTTGTCCAGCTCCATTATTTTCACTGGAACTGGACTGGAAGTGGCCGGCTCTGTCTGCGGCTACACTGTGCTTAGCTGACTCAGATAGTTGTCAGTATACTATTAGTGTAACAGTAAGCCTAATCTATTTAAGTACTGCGTGCTGCAGAGCTTCAAAAAGCCATTTGTCTTGTTCTTTCTGAGAGCACTGTTGAGACAGGACAGAGGCTCAAAGTGGATCCAACTATTTATTTCTATTTGACACCAGATCTTAATGTCTTTGGCACATTTAGACACATTCCTTTCAATGTGTTTTCATAGTTTCAGATGGTACATTTTGGCTATACCTGAGTTTTTTTTTTGGATCAAACCAATATTGAGTTTTAAGGTTGTCAACTATTTGATATTTTCTTATATTTTATCAGTGCCAAAAGTGACGTCTATTCTTTCCCCACCATGAGAACTTTCCACTCTCCAGATTGTGCCTAACAGCCTGGTATGGCTGCCATGTTTCAACGTGGTCAAAATAGTTTCTCCATCTGCTGCTGCTGTTCCCCTGCTTGTGTGTTTCAATGCGTAAGAGGAGTGTGTGTATGGTATGCAGTGGTTCCTCGCTGGCGCCAAATTTAGTCCCAGGCACTGTACCCTGTCGCTCCGAAAATCAGCACCAAGCCAAACTTTTGAACACAAGGCTCAACCTAAAACTCTGAGTATCAAAACATAGACCACCTCGCTGCTCTGATCCCACTACATCGGAAAGTTGGTACATCTAAAAACCTCAGACTGCAGAGCAAGAAAAAATAAATCCTGGCTTTTCTTTTACAACAACTTTCCTCTGCTGGTTTGATGAAAGGTGACGTTCAGAGGAAAACGTAAAAGGCATCAGCAAAAAAAAAAAAACTAGTCAATTCTAGTCAAGTCTATTAAGAGCACTTTACAACTGCTGCTACAAAACTGACTTTGTTTTATGTGACGGCAGCGGGAGTAGGAGGCAGTGACGTCATTAAGCAGGAGGGAGCATGAAGAGGACATGTCAAATTCAATTACAAAGTGTTTGCAATGTGCAGCATTTTCATCAAAAAACTATTATTGTGTGTGATGACTATATTATTGTTTGAAGGGCATTGTAGCATCAATACTTCTTACATAACTGCACTGGTGCAATGAAGTGCTCTGTTAATAGTTTTTACAGTATATAAGGAAGTTACTTTTATCAATGTTTGAACCTTATGCATTTAATCAAACCTTGAAATGGGTTTGTTCTTTTCAAAGATATTTTTTTCCATAAAATTTTCTTGACAATTCTCAACAATTTTCTCATAAAAAAAAATCATCAAATTCATGTTTTATGTGTCACCATCACCTGAACTTATTCTAGCTTTTCCTCTCTGCGTCAGTTTTTACCGACTACAGCTGCCTCCGAGGCTCTAAACTCAAATGAAAGGCTGAATGTGATGTTGTTACTCTTAAGCCAGTTGCATAACTAAATGTGCACTTAAATTTTCAAAATAATATCCGGGTCACTTCTGTTCTAAAAAAAGATTAGTATTAGTATTTTGGTATAACATTTTTTTTTTTATTTAAAAATATTATATTGCATCACATGCTGAAGTTTGGCTTTTAATAGTCTTTTGCTTCCATGTCTATTAAAAACAAAAATCTTTCCTTAGGTCAATCATTAAAATGTAAAAGTACTGTTTAGCTACACTTCCTTTACTTTGACTGCTTTTTTTGCTGTAACTGACTTCTACTGTAGTAGTATTCGGCCTCAAACCCAAGTCAAATACAAACATACTCAAAGGTTTCCAATGTCACAGTGATGCTGAGCCCCTCCACTGACGTCATACTCAGCAGTCAAAGTTCAGTAAACTTGAACTTTGGCATGGAGTTATGTAACAGAGATGAACACTCTTTACAGCTTCTACATTTGAATATTCATAAGTGAATACAACATAAATTGACACCTCTGGAAGTGAAGTGTTAGATGCAGTTTGGAGACAGATCGTCCTGTGAATGACAGGAGATGAAGTGGACGGGTATAAAGCATGGAAGTGTTTGTCTCACAGCAAGCAAGAGACAAATCAAACACTGACAAAATGACATGGACAATAATTTAAATAAGTGAGATGGACTTACCGCCAAGGCCTGCAGCCGCTCTTTGTGGAGCTGAGCCTCCTCACACGACATCCTGAGGGGAAGGCAGGAGAGAGGGGGGTGAGAGGAGACACAGAGGTGAGATTTGTGAAGACACAGCCAAGTCCCTGAAGCAAAGACAGAGAGCGAAGACAAGTATCCAGAGACACGGTCCTTCCTGAGGGTTCGATAATCCGACTGCTGCTGTTCCAGTGAGGGGTCTGTCTCTCATTGACTGGCCATGTGCCTGACGCTCGGCCCGTGGCTGCTGCCTCACTGTTTCCCTCCCTCTATCTCCCACCAGTTCTCCTGCGATCGCTCTGTCCCGCCTCCCATTTGTCCCTCCCTCGCTGTCTTTTTTGGGCATTAGCTGTGTGGGACTGAACAGCTGGGAGGAGCTGCTGAGAGAGGGCAGAGGGAGAGTAAGATGGATGGAGAGAATGAGCGGGAATGGTATAGAGTTAGATGATTCATAAAATAGTAGAGGTAGAGAAAAAAAAGTGAAAGCATGGAGTAATTTATTATATTTGAAAATGTGTTCTCACTAGAGACAACACAAGCCCAGGACTGCACAGTTTGCACATTCTTTATTAAGTATTGATTTAGGACTGGATTTTCTTTTTTTAAACTTAAGTTAGTGTTGAGTACATATTGGATTTGTTTCATTCTGTCGTAAAACTAAAGGTGTTGGTTAATATAGTATATTGGGCCTTGATGTGATATTACATTTTAGGGACACAAGTTCTGCTGATGTTTAATGCAATGCAAATTGTGAAGTTGGATGTTTTTCAATCACAAAGCGAGAGACATTCAACGTCTAGACAGTAGCTTTGTTTTTGAAAAAGAGGTAAGAGGACCACACTGTTGGAATGAAAGACCGAAGAGTTACCAAAGTCCAAGCATATTTGCTTTTATGAGACACTTTGTACCTCCATTGACATTGGAAACTGACCTGTACTGATTGTTTCCTGGCTAAGACTTACCACTGCAGCTGTGTGCCACACAACCAAGGTGAATGTGCTAAATTGTAAGGCACTTTAAACCCACTTGACCTTTTAACAAAACTCTATAAGACAAGGCCTGGATGTAGACCACACAAACAGCTGATGCTTTCAGATCTATTTCTGAAAAAGCATTGATTCTACTGGCTATATTTACTCGATGTAAACAGAAACGCAGAAACAGGATGGAAAAAAGAAAAGACTTCTGGGGTCAGTCCAGCCTGTGATGTCTTTGTGGGATGCTGAAAACAGAAAGTGTTTGTTTAAATGGGTCATGGATAACTCTGTCCTGCTTTCTATATGGGTTTAACATGTAATTCTTTTATAAATTATGGCGCACTTCTTTATCCTGCAGACAATCTTCTTTTAATATGTATTTTTGTTCTGCTTTTCCTAAACTGTGGATAGTGCATGGCACTCCATCAAAGCCACTGTGCTTCTTTTTCAACATCATTGCTTCTACTAGTGTTGTAGTACTTGAGATTAGTCTTGAGACCACTTTGGTCCAGTCTTGGAAGAATATGCATTCAGTCTTGTGCTTGTCTGAAGCATAAAAAATGTGAAACCTCTGGACTGGCAGATTGGTGTGGTGGTCCCTCTTTTTTATTACACTCTTTAGCCTCCCCAGGATAGTCTATGCCAGGGTACTGCAGAGGAGAATTTGGCTGATAGTCAAACCTTGGATTCAGGAACAATGCGGTTTTCGTCCAGGTCGTGGAACACTGGATCCTCTCCAGGGTGCTGGAGGGTTCATAGGAGTTTGTCCAACCAGTCTATGTGCTTTGTGTATCTGGAGAAGACATTTGACTGTGTCCCTCGCAGCGCCCTGTGGGAGGGTTCTGGGAGTATGTGGTCCAGGGTCCGGTCCTTGTACGACTGGAGCAGACACTTGGTTCGCATTGCCGGCAGTAAGTCAGACCTGTTTTTGCTGCATGTTGGACTCCGGCAGGGCTGCCCTTTGTCACTGGTCCTGTTCATTATCTTTATGGACAGGATCTCGAGGCACAGCCAGGAGCCGGAGGGAGTCCGGTTTAGGGACCACATGATTTTGTTTCTGCTTTGTTTCTCCTTCTGAAACAGAAGGATGGATGTTTGACCAGAACCACAAATGAACATCACTGTTGTGAATGGATAGAAAACGCTTATCTTTATCTGCAACCAACAACATACTGATAAACCCTTGCTGCCTTTTTCAATCATCCCCTTGTAACATCTAGTCTTTGTCTTGACTGGATATTAGCCTTTCTTGGTCTTGAACTAGATCTCAATCCCTTAAAGTCTTTGCCTCATGTTGGTATTGGTCATGACAGCTAACAGAGCCTCCCATGACATTACATATAGTCTTAAAGACGCACAATAAAGACGCAAACATACAATAACTATGGACATGACTTGAGACATTTGAGTGCCCTCTTTGGCAGAGTAATTGTCATATCGAATAATAAAATACAGAACATCATTACTTAAATATCTGTGTCAGTAATAATCTTCAGCGGGGAAAACTATGTGTATCAATATGGTCTCTTCCTTTGCCCTTGTCCCCACCTGTCCCCATCTATATTCCCCCTTGTCCACTCTTCCTGTCCTCCTCTCACTTATTCTCATCCCTTCTTCCAGGAGCAGACGTCCTTATAAGGAGAAACGGCAGCAGCAGTCGAGGCCAACTCTTTAGGGAATACAGAAGCATGTAACTCACACTCACACACTCGCACACACTGATACAGCAGCCACTGGATTACTCCGGCAGTGAAAAAAAAAAGTATGGCATAAATATCTGCAGCTGGAGAATGGGGTCCTGTAAAGACACAGCCAGGTGCAAGACAAAGCCAATAAATTAGAAATGACACTTGACTCGACACAAACTACAGCTGAAATGGATGAATGTCGATGGCTGTCGATGGAGGCCTCTGCGATGCAGATTGAGACTGGGAGAATTTAATTTAACGTCACTGAAAATTGTTGTTTAAGTGTTGTGCTAGTGTTTTCAGTTTTATAAATATGTGTACTTTTGTAACTTGCTACAAAATATTTCCCATGGATCTAAAGTTGATGTATGGGAATTTCTGGGACACTTTAATTGGGCTGGACAAAACAAAACATGATTTATCTGGTTTCTTTTAGGAGAATGGGTGGGACAAAAAGCATTATCAATGTGGAAACCCTGCCAAGTTTGTCACAGGCATTACAAATTTATTAATTTACATATTTATTTATTTTCTTTGTTTTTTTTACTTTGTGTTAACAAAAAGTAATTGTGTAATTAGTAATTACTTTATTTTGGAGACTGTTTTAGTGTTATTTGTGGAACTTTTTCAAGCTGGCTGCATTGTTTATGTTTAAGTCCAGAGCAGGTTTTTTCTTTTTTTTTTTTTTTACATGGCTGAGAAATGGCCCATATCTTGGTTTCCACAATGGGGTGCTTGTACTGGGCAGTCTTCTGGGATTGTATAAAAAAGGCACAGTCATGTGAAAAAATTTAACTTCCACATCCACTGATCGCAGTATTTGAACTTCTTTGCTGGGCCTTTTGGCATCTACGCCTGTCAGTGCTCCTGTCTGCTGCATAGTTGCATATTAGACTTAACAGTTACACTCAGAGCCCGACTATAAAAACTGGCCCATTTCCTCATCATCTGCTCGGCCTCACTAAAACCTGGCTTTAATGTGGCGGTGAGCACTTTACAATCCCCGGCCTGTGGTCTTCACATACAGCATTTAAACGAGCCTCTGCAGCTGAAACCTAACTATGGCCTCCACAAGTTACAGTTTGACCTGGATTCACACCAATCCTTACAATTTTTACTCTTCTCTGCAGCGTACACCCTCATCATGTTTTCTGGTTGACATATTATATTACATCTGGGCTTAATTTTCAAAGTTTTGAATGTGTTATAAATAGGGATAGGGCATTGTAAAAGTAATCACGGTTATGCCGACTCTGTATTCTTACCCTGAAATCCAAACACACTCATTTTGGGTACAGAAGTTGCGATCCCTCCCCTTTAACCTATCCACTCTGGCGTCAGCTCCGTCGCCGCTGCTGGAGACAACAGCATCATTGTTCCCCGGTATCGCCACAATGATGCAATGACCTCACTGCACAGCCAGCCCAGCTCCGCCTTCCCCCCCGGTCCACCCCAGCCCAGTAGTAATGGCCTCCAGATGTTGAAGCACTCCACCGCTGAACTGTAAGAGTGTACGCAGAGGGGCAGCAGGCAGAAATGAGCAAATATGGACAAAGAAAGTACAGACGAAGCAAAAGCAATCACGGCATGGGCCTGTTTTCTTCTCTTTGCCAAATATCCGTGAGTTTAATTGTTTCGTACAAGTGCCCTGGAAGAGGCATGAGCTATGGAGTGGGAGAAGGAGCTTAGGGAACACAACTCAAACAGACATTTTTCAGCAAATGGGAATGCCAAAACTTGATCTTGTTCATATATTATACATCACAGAAAAAAGTCAAGATGAGTTTGTGGCTCAGATTGTCTTTAACTTGAAAGATAATTAAAAAGATTAGATTTTAGATTGAAAGTGTTTTAATTTAGGCCAGATGGTATTATTGTTCAAAAATATTTAACATGTATTACAGCAAAAAAACAAGATTTACAGTTCACTGTGGCGTTAAAATCTGTCCAGTCACACCAGCGCCAGGACATTCTAATAGGCCCTGTGGCAAAGTAATTTACTGTTGGACTCCATGTGCTATTTTTATAACCCAAAAGGCGGCTAACTTAAGATGTGGCTTTAGCTGAGTGAAAAAAAGAGCCTCACTTATTTATACTCTTTACGTTGCCTCTTGGTAATACTTCCTCTTGCGCAGGTTTCATGTGTCATGTTTATACTTTGGACACGCCCCAAAATTGAATGTTCATCACCAATTGCCTTAAGCCATACATCATTTAGAATTGAGGCCCAGAGTTGTTTTCATGAGCAATATAAATATTTTGAAATGAATATTCTTTGCAGTTAGTGTCATTATAAACAAATAGGTTTGTCAGAGCATCATTGAGCTAGATATGCATTGTAAGTGACAACTGGCAATGCCTAAAGTAGCACCACGTAGCTTTTAGCCCAAAAATATATTATTCTTCAAATTATTTTAATAGTTCTTAAAACAGATCTGACACAGTCCCTTCAGCTGAATGGAAACCTCCAGTTGACTTTTCTGTTCCCGGGACGGTGAGCGAGGCTCTACCACACTACACAAATAATAAAGAAACTAGGCCGATACACTGGACCCTACAGAGTCCTCTTTGTACAAAATACAATTACCTACTGATTCAGAAGACATGGTCTTTCTTCCACAGTTGTCATCCTAAACCAGAAAATCAAATTGAGATCTGATTGCACTGTTGATCAGCAGAATGTGCAGTGTCATAACAGATGCATAAAAGTAGAACTTGAATCTTTTTTGCCAAAACTGTAGAAAATGTAAACTTTAAACTAGAGTCTGTTGATATTTATCTTTAAAAATAAAGCCTTATTAAAGCCTCGACCACAGTTGTAGGATGCAATGCTTACATTTCATCCTTTGAAGTATCTATTCCATTAAGAGTTGACTGTATGTAATAAATAGCAGTAGAGAATGGTCTGTCTTCCTCTGTTGTGTCTTCATACCTCAGCTTTTGCTGAATCAGTGTCACAGACACTGAGTGGGAGTGCATGGACTAGTGATTAACAAGAGCCCACAGCACATTGGAGAATAGATTAAAGGAACAAATGAAGTGAGTGACCGAGATCGTCTCATCTTACCAAATAGAAAATCCTGCACAAGCAGAGGTTGTACTCTGAAGGCATTATCAGACTCGTAAGATCTATCAAATTGTGTATTGACAGCTTTAGACCAGCTTAATACAATTAGCTTATCTCACAAACCAGCTAACCGCTAACTCCAATAATCTGACAGCTCTTGGGAGGCTTCTAGAACCAAACAGCAAACCTGCTTAAAATGTACTTTATTAAATATATATTGTTGTAGTTATAGTTCATGTTTATCACACATTCAAACAGAATCAAAGGATGATTGTCAAGATCATGACAGTTTAGTGGAGATGAACAGCCATGGATAAAGACAAACCAATATTTAGCTGATGCGTAAATAAAACAGGCAGAAAGTAGCATTCAACTCAACCTGAGTTTCATTCATTTATTTTTTTTGTTTCTGAAGTCGATAGCAGCTAATTTTGGCCTGAGGCAGGGTACACCCTGGACAATGGCCAGTTAGTTGCAGGGCCAGAGTATCCTGGTCGTCCTTCAACCGGAAGGTAGGCGGTTCGATTCCCAGTCTCCCCACAGTTCATACTGTCGTTGTGTCCTTGGGCAAGACACTTAACCCACCTTGCCTCCAGTGGCTGTAACACTGGTAATTAGAAGCTCAATGTATGTAATGGATAAAAGCGTCTGATAAATGAATGAATGTAAATGTAAATTCTAGCTCTTTCTAGATTATGCATATTCTGCATAAACAACAATTATAAATCCTACTCATCCATCAAATTACTATTGTCTCCTTTTGGCCAAATGTAGCACTGGTAATTTCTAGAAAATTCAGTTTTTGATTGGTACTAACATACCAAAACAGTAATGCATTATTATTATTATTATTATTATTATTATTATTATTATTATTATTATTATTATTATTACATTTCATTATTGTTGAAAGACAAATGTTTAAGACCGTACAAAACCAAATAATGTAAATAACTTTTGTGAGGCCCCTTCCAGCTTAAGGCCCTGGGCTATTGCTTTCTTTTTGCCTGCTCCATTGGCTTTTTTACCATATAACACTTGAACTTGTGCTGCTAGAATACAGTCTTTGGAAGAAGCTCTGTAAAACACCAGACTCAGCTTTTCTAACTAAAGATGTGTATATCAATCATATAAGGGAAAGTTAAATATTGTTCTCCTGCCATGTGTTTTTTGAAATGTACAGTTAATGACACACAAATGGATCTGCAGCATGGCTGACTCAGAAGCTGGTCCTATTGTGCAGGCTCTACAGCTGTATTGCACAAGCACACATTCGCATAATGGGTGTGTAAATGAAAAAATACAGGTTACCAGCAATAAAGGACAGAAAAAGTCCAAACTGGAGCAGTACAAGAGACAATGAAAGGGTTAGGTTGGCGTGATGAGAATCTGCAGTGGGAGTGTAACATGAGGAAGGAGTGTACAGCGTGTACCGCGTGTCTCTTCACTCCAGTCATGACTGAGCGGCAGCCTCACCATGACGGAGCTCCCGTTCCCATGACAACCCCCGGCTGTCAGATGGAGCAGAGATGGTGGAGAAATGATAGATGAAAATAGGCTTGTGAATGGGTTAAAGATGGACTTACGGAGGGGTGGCCATGCCGTTGCTGTGCAGAGGTGTGTCTGCCATGACTGCAGCGCCGCTCTCCTTCAACCACTCCTGCTGCTCCTCACTGTCCTCCGCTGTCCTGCTCTCCTCCACCTGCCTCCCCACCGCCTCCTCTCTCGCACGTCTCTCCTCCTCCTTCTGCCCCTCCTGCTGCCGTGTCCTTGTGATGTTTCAGATGTGTCAGAGCGGCTGCCGCATCGAGCTCTCCTCCCAGACGCCCACAAGCACGTCAGTAAAGAGTGGTCCCTTCATTTGTGTGTCTGAAGAGTTGTAACAGCGGAGAGTGATGACAAAAAAAGTGGGAAGAGATGGATGTTAGAGACGGGAAAAGGAAGCAGGAGGAGAGGGTGAAGGTGAATTGAGGAAGCAGGACACAAGGAAAGAGACGGCAAAGATACAATGTACAGAGCCTTAAGAGAGCTGCTGGATAATAAAAGGAGTGGCCAACCTGCTTCACTTGGGCTGCTACCCTGAGAACAACCCTTTTTCCTCAGAGACCAGAGAGGGATTTATTTAAAGAGGCAGACGGAATCACCAGAGTATCCCACTGTTAGGGAAGAGAAGATTTTATATCCTAATAGGATAAGTAGGGCGTCCACACAAAAAGGGATTTAGGAAGATATTCAGCTTGAAGTGTAAAATTATTTTTCATACGATGATATGAGTTTGATGGGTGATGCCTAAAAACTTGACAACTTAAGCCAATAAGTACATGTAGACTCCTTATCTGACTGAGAATGCCAGCTGAAGCTTTTGTTTTATGTGTGTTAACAAGGATTTTCTTTTTTTTAACAGAAACCCTTCACTTCTGAGTGATTTTATAATGTTTATGTTGTGCACAGACACTTAAGGATATCCATTTGAAAGCCAGAAGATATTGAGAAAAAAAGCTGCATGTAGAGTATTTTTGGGATTTAGATTTTTTTGGATTTTCTGGTGTGAGATTTCCCACGTTTCGGTCTAGAAGATTTAGCAATGTTTTTTATCTTTACGCATGTGTACAGCATGGCGCTGCTCTGATTATATAAACCTGTGGTTGGTAAATCCAATTACTAACCAGGTATTAATTTAAAGTGCAGGAGCCCTACCAGATGGTTCTGTGGCAGAGTCAGGTTAACATCTCAGCACATCACTCACTTCTGTAAAATCTCAGACTGTACTCTTGTGTGGAATCATAACATTTAAGATCAGTTTTTAAATGTTTACATATGTGGCAGGCTTTACCTCTACAGTTAAATCAGTATTACAGTATATGTTAGGGGGTACAAAAAGCAAGAGGCTCAGCTGCTTTATGATTTTCTGTCACACGATTTATTGCAGCAAAATCAGATCCCCAGCTTTTTTACATCAAGTAGTTTTGTCTGTTTACCTTTGCTTTGTGTTCATTTTATCCACAAACCCTGGCCTTACAGCAGCTATAAAGTTAATAAAGCTTGGTACATACTACGCAAAAACAGAAATCTGTTCTTGAGGTGGCAAGAAGAACAAAGTTAGTTCTGGATAAAACATTTTATACTTCACAAGAAACTCAAGCACAGAACTCCTCGCTAAACCATTTCTACTTTAAATTTTAGACCAATCAGAATAATTCGTTGACACCAACAAGAAAAACAGTTCTGCCCAGACGAAGTGTCAAGAAATCTCAAGAGTTCTCAAGACAGTCAGAACAAATTTATCTGTTTTTGCGGAATATGTACCAACCTTTCAGGGACTCAAATGCACAACTTAAAATCAATACAGGCAAAGGTCTATACACGAGAAGTCAAGCCAAAAATATCCAGGCAAACAAACCAAAAGAGTAAGGCGGAGATGGTTCAAAATACATGAGGCACCATCATACACAGGCTACAGACATTAAGAGCCCTCTGAAACACTTCTACAGAGAATAAGACAAACGAGCACAGACAGGAAGAATAACACAGACTAAATACACAACAAAACACAGGTGCAGCACATTAGGGCGGAGCAAGCAATCACAAAAGGCAGAAAAACACACAAGAGCAGGACAAGAAACTGGAAAGAGAGAGAAAAGTGTTTTCAAAATAAAACAGGAACTTAGGATAAAGTAACAGACCCATAACATAATCTCACATAAAGTGTTCATCTATATATATATATATTATTAGTCTCACAATCTAATGAAGACATTTCAGCAGTTGTCCCGACCAAGCCTGGCGGGACAACAAAGTCAGTAACACATCCACATTAATTAAAATTCTTCCTCCCAATCCCACTGTGGCTGTAAGTCTGTAAATTATAAACAGTACAGTTGTACATTACTTCATTACTTTATTGTAAAAAAGATGATTAGATATTTAATGTCCTAATTGTTCTTTATTTGATCTAATTATTTACAGTTACAAACACATATTTGGACATAATCAGTGTTTAGTGTTTTATCGTAAAACCTTCACACTAGTTCTGGGAACACAGCGAAGGTCAGCTCTCTTAAAATGTCAGGACAATGACATTCCCCAGCTGTCCCACACTCAGACCCTTGTGGAGCTATTTCTTCTTCACTTATCGGACCTCCTCTCAGCTGGCTCCTTCACTACGCTCCTCTTTGGCGGTGCGTGTTCCTCTGCGGTTATCATATTGCCTGGTATGTCAGTTATTCTCAGTCCGCTCCTCAGGTTTAGGTACTGGCCTTAAATGGTCATCAGACATGCACCCCTCTAGGCCTCCACACTCACAGCGCTGCAGACGAGACTGTGCGACCCGGCTGATGTTTGTTGTTGAGAGTTTAAAGAGGATGAGGATCATTTAAAGCTTCAATCAGGCCATCTGTTGCATAATTAATAGACGTGGTTCAAGCCCCTTTAACTCATAATGTGTGGTCTGATTAGAGGCATGTGAGGGATAAAATGAATGCACGCTCTGATGTAGACGTAGGGTTGTAAATTATAATTATACCTTTCTCTATATTGTTATACACCATTATGGTTTGCATGGTATTATAGAGGTAGAAAATTATGGAAAAGTGCAAAGCTACTTTTTTTTATTTTTTTTTTTAGTATGGACAACACAAGTACATTAGATCAAACCAGATGTATTGTTTGAGTGTTAGAGCACGCATACTTTAAAGGGAGGCTTTTAAGAACACTAGGTGTGTACGCATTAAAATGGTAACTAGACCAGTGTAAACAAGACATATTTACACATATTCACATTCTTGTGTGGACAACTCTGCCCAGACTGAAGCTATTGCGTTAGGCCTCAATTAAAGATGTTTGTCTACAGTTATGGGTCAGTGGGAAGCGAGTTCCAGAGTCTGGGCCCTATAAAGGAGAAGCAAGTCTGTCCAGAAGATGGTCTACTGTGGACAACTTTGGAACTATTCAGTCCCCATTGACAGAGGCTTGGTCGGAAGATCTGTGAGAGCTCTGATGTCTGACAGTGAGAGCAGAAAACAGTGATGACACACTGTTGTTCAAACAAAACTGTTTTAAACTGCTAACATTTATAAAGTTTTCAAAAGTAAAAAGCTTGTATTTTTCTATGATATTACAAAGATGCCATCTCATAGGTTTTCTATCCAAGGACTACAATTGAAGGACTGGCTTTAATGTGGAGGGGGCCCTAATGTGATACAATGGGGCACATTGGCTCAATTGTAGAACAATCTATAACCGGAAGGTTGGTGGTTTGATTCCCGCTCTCCCCACAGTTCATACTGTTGTTGTGTCCTTGGGCAAGACACTTAACCCTCCTTGCCTCCAGTGGTGTTCCAGCTGTGACACTGGTGAACAGGAGCTTTGGATAAAAGTGTCTGCTAAATGTAAATTTAATACAATAAGAAAAATCAAATGTGAGAAAATCATTACAGTCATGTTTAACAAAGCAGCTTAAGTTTAGATTTTGGTTTATTTCCTATTACACTAGAATAATATTAGGCATAAATAAATAATCACTCGATTTAAAACGCTGATCCTGGACTGAATGACAAAGTGTAAATTTAAGGAGAGTGCTGTCATCTTGTGGAATCATCATTAAGCTTCCTGGCAAATTTAGAAATGTTCCTGTAGCAGATGTGAACCAAAAACCTTTTCTTTGTTGCTAGAATTGCTTTGGGCCCCAAACAGGAAGGGGGCCCCCAAAGATGACTAATTACATATCGAATTTCTAAAGTTCATGTTGCTGGTTGTTCAAGTATCACGTTTAATAAACATGCTGTTACTACTTTGATGTGGCACTGCAAACACACGTGTAATGATCAGAGTGTCCAGTAGAGGGCAGCATATGCCAGTTTCTACGTGGCAGTGACATTACGAATCTGACATTTTTTTTCCTTTTTCATGTAAACTTTTTCCCACAGGTCATTTAGTGTTTTTGTTTCATTGTTCATTTTCAGTCATGGGTCCATTCATAAATCGAGTAATAGACATATGCCATTGTTTTCACGTTTCTTTTTTCCCCGTAGGTAAAAGCTGCTTGGTTTATATTTTTGTTTAGTGTAGTATGTGGGGTCCAGTTAGTTTTCCAAAAAGCCTGTGTGCAGACAGGTCGAAAGACAGTGAGGGTGAACAGACTGAGACGAGAGGAAGCATCCATTCTCTCTGCTTCAGTG